>VXBL01008294.1:610244-639424 GCA_013400195.1 Aramus guarauna
ATGGACTAGCGAGCCTGGGTGGAGGCGCTCGGCGCTCGGCCGGCCGGAAGTGGCGCAGTGGCGGGCGCCATGCGGGCACCGCGGCCGTGCGGGGTCTGCGGGGCGGCCGGGGCGGCCAAGTACCGGTGTCCGCGCTGCGCCGCCGCATAGTGAGGGCCGGGCCGGGNGGTAGGTGGGACGGGCGGGACGGGGTGGGCAGGGGCGGCCCGACCCCCCCTGCAGCGCTGCCGCCCTCGCCCGCAGACAGCGCCTGGTCGGTGGAGGACATCCTGACGGCGGATGACGAGCAGGACCGCGTCCCGCTGCAGAAACTCCAGCTTTTAGGTAACCTCGAGCCGTCGGCAGTCAGGCGGGGGGCGGGGGCGGTGCCAGGCCTTCGGCGGAGCAGTGCAGCCTGTCCCGGCCCTGCGCTTCGTTGCAAGGCCTTAAAGACTGAAATGTCGGGTACCTGGCCTTTGGCCACCTCTCTTTGAAAGTTTATTTGCAAAATAAGGGTGGTCTCAGACGTATTTGTAACTGTTTGAGGCTAGGAGTTTATACTTCTCTTTTTTTTTTTTTAAAGGGGAATCAGAAGAACTGAGAGGCTTGCTCCTGAATCCACATCTCAGGCAGCTACTGCTGACAGTCGATCAAGCAGAAGACAAAAGCTCCCTCATGAAAAAGTACATGCAGGAGCCATTATTTGTTGAGTTTGCAGACTGTTGTTTGAGAATTGTTGAGCCTCCAGAGAAGGAGAACATTCTTCCTGAGTGAGCTACTTTGGGAATGTTTTTATTTCCTTGAGGCTTTTTTCCCTCCGACAGAAGAGATTTGGCAGCACTCTGTGCTACTCTGGTGCACCATTCTGCATATTTCCTCAAGGTCTGGTCACGCTTTGCTCATGGATGTCAGTGCTCTAATTTTTAATTTAGAGTTGATAAACAGTGACATAGTGTGGGACAGATTTCTAGATACTAGGAATTAAACTTGATGTTCTGTGGACTTGCTTTCTGTTGGTACAGAAATACCGTCAACCATGGGAATTGCTGCTTCCCAATAACAATTAATATTAAATATATTTGCATTTATTTTAACCCACAAAGTAATTTGAAGTGTTTTTGTTAACTAAACCTTGTTGCAGATGGTCGGACACCTTTACAAGGCATTTAACAGTTTATTTAAAAGTGGCATACACAGAAGAGCTGAACAATTTCAAGACCCGTGTGAGCAACAAAGAGACGGTATGGAGAACCTTGGCCCCTTGGCAGAGGTAGTGCTAGAAACGCAGGGCAGTTGTGAGAGTACGTGTATTTTGGTCATACAGATAAAAGGCAAGAGCCCAGTCTCACTTTTCCCTGAGATGCTTGCCATTAGCGTTACAGTTGACTGCTGCTCACTTCCTTGGTCGCAGTCAGAAGTGTTGTGATGAACTGAACGCTCACGGTCATGGTCAATCAGAGTGGTTGTACCTCCCCACGAGAATCCAGCACATACCAGAAATATTTGCCTTATTTGCTCTCTCATTACCAGCCTCTTGCTTCTCCCAGGTAGTGCCAGAAGTGTTCGGTTCAAGTATATATTGCTTAAAGCACTTGATCTATTTTAATTATTTTGAGAGTTCTCATAGTACTGATATTTCCTTTAATATGTGCGTGTGTGTGAGCGGAGGAATGCCCCTCCCGTCTGTTCTACATTTGAAGTATATTATAGTATACGTACAATGCGAAGACCCAGAAAGCTTTGAGGTAGCAGCACTTACGGATGTTGAGTAACTTGAAAGCAGCAGCTCGCAGACAGTCCTTCCCTGAAGGAAAAAGTACAGTATATGCAGACAGCCAAAACCTATGTTGGAAGGAGTTTTTCTCTGTCCAGTAAAATCTGGTTAAATCCAGTGATGGAGTAGGCAGCCGTATGGGGACTGACATTTGCATAAAGCAGGGGAGACTTTTTACAGTGAAACTTGATAGAGCCCTAGAAGAAAAAGAGGTGGAGAAGTCAGTTGATGTTTTTGCCAGATTTTTACCTGATTTTGCTATTAATATTAAGTAGTGCTTTAGTGTACAAGCAACTAGTGAATACGAATAAGGAGAGGAAGACCTCCAAAGGAGGCCTAGTACAAATGGATTTAAGAGAAAGTATTACTACAAAGAGTACCAGTACTGTAATCTGTAATTTGAACTGGAATTAGCTTAAACTCTGAAGACTCAAGTATTTAGTCAGTACTGAACTTGGTACTGCTTCTTCCTACTTGTAGTAACTGACTATGTTCTTGCTCACATAATTTTATGCAACCTCAAAAGTTCATCAACAGAAAACCCCAAGCGCAGGCACAAGGTGATTTGTAACCGCGGTGCAGTTCCTGAGAGAAGCCAGTGGGTTGTGGCCTCAGACTGTTGTGCGTGTGCACGGGAGATGGAGTATGTGAAGGCTGCTACCCGCTTTCTGCCCTGAACATCCTCTCTGTGTGCCGTTGTCTGCAGAGTGAAGTTAATACAGAATTACTGGGATATACTAATGCACCCAGTGGCTTTTCCCCAAGTGGATGCTTTTTATGTGTTCACCTCTTGTGCAGCATGAATCCCTAATCAGAAAAAAACACGGTACGTAATAGCAGAGCCCAGGTCGGAATCCTCTGCTCTCTGGTTTTGAAGCGGAGTTTTGATCAGTGTGTTCCTCTGACAGATCAACAAGAGTTTTCATGTCTAGTTGAAAGTCTCAACTCAGCCCTGTGTTCTACCTTGACCTAGTGATGTCAGAGTCACCCTTGCATACCTAAGTCAGTGGAAAAAGGAAAACTGTAGCTTGAGAGCAGAGTTTATAGAAGCTCTGCTCGATAGTGGAATTCAGGTTCAGCTTAATTGTTCCTCTGACTCGAGTGCGTGAGGTTTGTTACCTGTGGGAGAGCTCTAATGGAGGTGATGCCACAGCCAAAGAAACAGCTCTCCACCTTGAGGCAGTCGCTCTCCTGAAGTCCTTTGAGGCATGCCAGCAGGGACGGGTCTCGCCGAAGGCCTGGTACAGTCACAGGTGCAGCAGCCAGGACAAGGCCGAGGGGCCAGAACTGGATTATTGCATGCAGAGGCCAAGTTGTTTCCAAAGAGCGAGGTGGTTTGGCTGAGATGGCTGTAGGTCCAGGAACTGAGAAGAGCCCCTTTTCTTCACCCTCATCCAATTCCACTGCTGCTAACGCAGCCATTTTTGCCTGAGGAAGAGATGCAGAGCAATATTCTTGAAGAAAATTCTCCAACATCTGGAACAAAACTTAAAACTGCAAAACTGATGTCTAAAGAAGAGGGCATCCTGAAGGATGGGACACCCTTTGGGCCATTCTCCCATTTTATGAAGGTAAGGAACAAGTTCATTCTGCAGTCTCTGTGCTGCCGCCCTGTAGAAGCAGCTGTACAAGACTGGCATCCATCTTCTACTCTTCAGCTTGAGAAGAGTTTTCTGGAGAATTGACAGTATTTGGTTTGTTACTTGATGGAGGTACATTCTTTCTCAAGACACCAAAAAACCTCAGTCACTCAATTTCAGTGCTTTCCCATACCAACGTACTTACTTTCCATTTCCTCCAGCCACGCTTAATAACGTTAGCAGCCCTGCGCATCCTTTGGAAGCGATTCTTGGCTAACCAGGAACGGATAGCTGAAGATTTAATTAAAAGAAATCTGAGTACAAAGAATCTCAGAAGCTCTTGCACACAATGTAAAAGAGATGGTACTTAAGCTCTCTCCTTGTTGAAGTAACATTGCCACTCTAGACGCCCAGTGTAACTGGAAGTGTTGCTCCTTATGTTCAGCCATGTCCTTATCAACTTACCTGCTTGGATAACGGTTGCAGACCACCTCTGCTTCGCTAGTTTCTTCTGTTTAAATCTTCTCCAGCAACACTGAATGCAAAATGCTTTCTCGTTTAACACCTTTGCTCTTCTAGCTTCAAGTTGCTCTAGCTGCATTGGGGGATACAAGGCTGCAGTGAGTACTCTGGGATGGAGTTGTCTTCACAACTCTTCCCTCTTCTACAGTCTCCGGGTCTTTGTCAGAAAACCACACGTGCCTTTCAGTGTCCTGAGACTGCTGGATTAGGTTTTAGAAGTGATCGCACTTCATTAATGCTTATTAGATAATGTGTGAAAGTTTAAGTATCTGAGGGGAAAAAGAGTTGGGGGGGGAGGCGGGGTGGGAAGTAGACACTCCCAAAATTGCAGTAGCTGGCTTAAAACTAGCTCCTTTGGAGGAGGTTCTTTAAGGCTGCATCCTCCAGAATGCAAGCTCTGCAAAAGTGCCTTTGCCTCCTTCATCTCTTTCACAAAGCAGCTGCTTAGGCCGGTCAGAGTAGCCAAGTCTGTGGAGTGAAGTTAGGGAAAGCTGTAATCTTTACCCCAACTGGGAGGGTACTGACACCACCGGACACAAGTGCAACTCCTTGTCCGTTAACAGCAAAGATGCCATGAAACAAAGACCTGCTGATAGTTGGGTTCTGATGGATATTTGATTTAGTTTAATAATTTGAAGGAAAACGCCCAATTCTGGTCACACTGGTATTAGCAGGAGCATCACCTAAACCACAGTGATAATCTGTGCCAGAATCCCCATTAGGCAAGTACGCTCCAGGACTGTTAGCCAAGGAAACAGCACTCTTACCACAGAATTAGCCATAAATACTTTGGTTTTGCCACAGTACACTGAAGTGTTTTCTGCTCTGTTTCCTGTTTGCTCAGCAGTAACAACATTCTGAAGGATCTCACGAACAACAGAAAGGGATGCTTTGTCGTCATCCACCACTGGAGTCTCGCCTGCAAATGAAACATTGAAGAGAAGGTATCACAAAGCTTGGAAATCAGGACCAAATAATTGTCTTTACACTGAGACTTCTTGGCTGTTTAGGGGGTGTACACCTACAACGAGAGGGCAGGAGGTGATGGCTGAGACATTACTAAGATCTAGCTGTGCTGGAGGGAAAAATGTGACAATATAGCTTTCACCATGTGCTAGCAACTCTAAAACCAGCTTAGTGTGGTTTAACTAAGCTGTAGTTTGGGTGCTGTCTTATCACCTCTATTGCAGCCTCTCTGTAGGTAACGGATGATGTTCTGGGTATGTCTAGACAATGAAATGGACAAACTTCTCACATTGTTTAAAGCATCCTACGTGGAAACATTAGAAAGCAACAGCAATGCAACTAAGAATAGATTTGAGCAGCTCAGTTCTAAGAAAATGTGATGAAATACCCAAAACTCAAACCTGTTGGGAACAAAGAGCAAAAAGCAAGGAATTGGACTCGTGGCCTTAAGGTACTGAAAGATGCAGGAATAGAAAACAAATGCTACACAATTCTATAGCTTTCACAGGGTATCGGAAGCAGCTACAGTACTAAGCAGGAATTTATTGCAGCAGGAAGAGGTTATTAAAACCATTTCTGGAAGACAGTACACAATTTTTTACGTTATGAGACAAACAGGTTAGCCAGATAATTCTACTTGGAAATAGAGGTAGACTTAATTCAGACCTGTCCTTGAAAGAGATTGTGTTGTTCAAGGCAATGCTGCATGAGTTTCTGCATGCCCAATGACGGAACTTGATGGTCTTTGTATCTTTTTCCATCCTGGATACTGTTTGCTTTTCTGCTATAAATATTTCTAAGGAGATGAAAGCATTTTAAGGTACTGAAAACATATAAGCAATTCATTCTTGCTTACAGGAAGATACCTGGTAACTATGGTGGTGTTCAGGGGGCTGGGCTGATAAGGGAACCAAAAGCTTATCCCTGTGTTTAGGAAATTGTTTTGCTTTGTTTGCTGCTTATTACCTGCTAAAGATAAAAAGGACTAGTAACCTATCGCAATGAGGCATTTCAGCTAATGGATTTATAATTGAGGGAGAAAGCTAGGGCGTGTAAGTAATTTTCCAGCCTGTATTTTGTTACTTCATTGCATTTCCACAAGGGTGAATAGATTTCCAGCCATTTTACTTATCTGACAGAGGCTGGTACTTACTGGTCCTGCTTCCCACATCTGCTGGCTACTAAACATTGGGTGAAGATGGGCTCAATCTGTGAGAGAGTAGGGGGTTGCAGCAACTTTCAATATTAAATGTAACTAACCACCTGATGAGCTCCTAGGTTCAGGGGTTCATACCAAAGATGTTACCTTGTAGATCGGATTGTGTTTTTTAAAGTCCATCCTCCCTCTTGCTTAGAAAAAATAATCGCATACAGAAGTTTGCAAAAGGTAGAAGAAGCAGCAGAATCCAGGTAAGCTGGAAGGTCAGTGTTTTCAGCAAGAAAAGGGGAGGGGGGGGGGAGGAAGAAAGGAAGGAGAAGGAATATAAGCAAAAAGGTAAGTGGTTTTCAAGCCTACTCAAGAATCAACTCTAAATCAAATTACACTGGGGGGGGACCCCAAACACCATTCTATCTGTAAGTTTTCTACCCAAGAGGAACACAGAAAAACAGCAATAAGATGAAAGATTTGCACTTCAAAACAAGTCTGCTGTAAGCATTAGGCAAATTAGAAACTCAAGTTGGTGATAGATTAGAAAAATATTTTGAGAACAGTGGTGTTCCTAGTGCTGAATACAGTAATTGTGTCTGATCTATGCGATACCACATTGGTGCAGTGATAATTTTTCTTGACAGCAGAGGGATTATCGAAAGAAATGTACCTTTTTTCTCGGCAGTACGATAGTTGCTTTTATCACATGCTCTGTTTTTATTGGACCCACATGATTTTCTCAGTATTTCATAGCGCTCAGTGAAGCTTTGGAAAGGGATCCTGATAGACAAATGTACAGTTAATTCTAGGCAAGTATCATTTACTATATGGTAAATAATTTATCCTTTGAGGGGGAAAAATTGCAGAATGGCTTCAAAGATCTAGCACATGGAATGAAAATAGACTGATGCCTATTCACCAACAGACTTCATGAAGAAATTTAGGAGACTGCCTGTTGCCCAATAAAACTGACTTTTGCCCTTAACAAAGACTGGGCAGGAATCGTGCTTCTGATAACTCTGAGCTTCACCCCATCAACGGTGAGCTGTCAAAAACGTGACAAGCTCAGGCCTTGTTCCCTCCATCCTCTAACAGTGGTCAAGAAAGCCTAGCAAGGTGACTGGCTGCGATGAGATGTTTGACTTTGAGATGACTACACTTAGATGAATGCCATTTGTAATTTAATTGCTTAAAAGGTTACTGTGAAGGCACATTCAATTAGAAAGTTTCAGTTCATGACAGTCCACATCAAAACATCTCTTCCCTAGCTTCTCAGACCGGAAAGGTACAGTGAGCTCTCAGACTGGGGTGTGTTACACATCTGGACTTTGTTAGCTTTTGGTGTATTTTTAAGAATCCCATTGTCTTCAAGGCAAGTTGCAGTAGCACTGCTTGTTGTGCTGTTACTGTGCTTTTGGACTTGCTGAACGGGCAGAGTTTCATTACCCAAAACACAGAACAGCAGTCCAGATTTGTGACAGGTATTTTTGTCTCCAAAACACGAGAGGTGCTCAAATAAGCTTAAAAGCAAGCAGTGAGCAGAACTCTTCAGATAGCTTTGAAAGAATCGGTAAAGGTTTTTTGGTGTGAAACAGAGTGCAAAGTATTTAGATTTCCTGCTTATAAACTCTTCTGAGTAACTAATATGCCACTAATTGCTATAGAAATGGATTATGGAAGATGTTGCTCAAGAAATTCAGACTTACCTAACGGGGAAGCCCGCTGCACTGATGGTGATGGCTTCGACTATTCCACAGGCCTGAAGCTGGCTGAGAACCTGAGGCATAAATTGAGATGGTTTAGGCAACTCTTAGTCTTACTCTTTGTGGAAGCTGTGTGTGCTCAGCCCAAGTGACATGCAGCTCAGCTCAGCAGCCGTGCCTGAGCTTGCCTGGTGTGCCCACGCTGGCAGCTGGGAATGAATGCACAGGGTGGGGAAAGGGACTGCGCAGGCACCGAGCTACTGCTTTGAGTAACACCCAGAGTAGGGTCAGGGCAGAGCTAACACAGAGGGACAGTCCTCGTGTGCCCTCTCTTGTGGTATCCATACACCCTGCACTGACTGCAGCAGAATATGAAAACCCAGTGTTGGTATTCCTCAAGAGTGTTTAAAATGAATGCAGATGAAGTTCTCTAGTTATAGCTTTAGCATTTGCTGCTCTGCTCCCAAAGACATGCTTGTTGGTTGATCTAATTTGTCCTAGACTCGACTCAACTCCAGTAGCAAGCAAAGGTTTGTTCTGGGCATTCCCCATGAAGATATCTGTGTGATCAGGACTGCTGAGCGCTCAGATGACCTTTATCTATTTGGAGGGCTGGGATGGTAGCACCCCAAATAACCCAGGAGCGCTCTGGTAAGAGAACTTTTCATAGAGCAACAAGTAAGTTGCATCTGGAAGAGCTGCTTGTGCTTACTAGCTCCATTTCAGACAAGCATCAGCAGTGATTCTGACAGGATGTTTATTTTGGAAGCTCCAAAGGACAAAAAGCTTCAAATGTGCTTTGAAATGAGCTTTGCAAGTGACTCAAGATCATAAGAAACCTGATGCAAAGCCCTGCACAATGTCTCTAGGAAGCTTCTCATTGACTCGGTGAGGAAAGGCTTTTGAAAAGTTACCTCTTCTCTTTTAAAAGTCATTGCTTTGCAGTCAGCATTAGGCTTGATGCATCGGATATAATGTGGTGTGGTGCCATTCAAAATCTGCATGAGATGTTCAAGTGAACCCTGTAGAAAACAAATACAGGTTTAATTAGGGACACTTCCTCCACAGGTAGTTTAGCTAATCAGTGGTCTTCTATAAAAACAATTAAGCCATTTTTCGCAAGGATGGCTTTACAGACTCAGTATTAGCAGAGCTCTTCTATAAAGACAGCTTAAGCAAAAAATCCACTCTATGGATGCTTTTGTAAAATTGTTGATGGCAAATTCAGAAAGTTTCCGAAATGATAGCAGGGCCATTGGTTGAAGCTAACCCCTCCAGAGGAACAGGTAGGATGAAGCCTGGCAAAGGCAGATGCCCAGCTGTTAAAAGGAAAAGGTAGACTTGGAGTGAGTTAAAACCCAGAGAATATCTGGAGTCTGAAGCTATTTCTGGTTTAAAGCTGTTTCATTTTAATAACATTTACTGATCTTGGTCCAACTATACTGTTTTCTCATCTAGTTACGAAGATAGCAGTAGAAAGCAGAAACTCGAAGAGGATGTACCTTGAACTTTGACACCACTGTAACAACAGCTGCTCTATTCTGGGGTTTGATGTTATTTTCGTTCCTTTCTGTCACAGGAAATAATTTTTGAAGCAAAAGGTCCTTAGAATTCTGCAAAACATGCACCAGCTCTGGAGGAATGGGGTCCTGCAAACGCAAACATGACTCATTAGTATTTGGATTTAGGTAGAAACCCGCCACCTTTGAAAATGATTAAAAATTCCATGTATACAGATGGAATAGTATGATGCCAACTTTGATTTAAGCACAGCTACAGTTTCAAACCTAACTACATACATTAATTCATAGTCAGATTTGGGGACAGAAAACAATGTTTGACTAGGTTTGCAAAATGTTCAGCCAAGTGCATGACTGCTCCCAACATTGTTCCCATTGTACAACTTGAGTGAGCTAGAGGTCTCAGGACTAGTTTAATCCCTATAGGACAGTTTGCAGCAGATATTGGTCTATTAGAAAGTCTTTCTTTTACTTAAAAGATGGTATTTTATTGCATCACCTATTTCACTTACTCCCGGATGGCCCAACAAGGCCAAAACTTGAGTTTTGTGATACTTTCAAAACTTTGACTAGTCAAGTCCATGCTCTTGTTTCNCTTTCCTGATACTTTCAAAACTTTGACTATGGGAAACAAGAGCATGGACTTGACTAAACTTATCTGATTTTTTTTGGGGGGTGAATGAAGTGCTATATTTATGGTTATGTAAATGCCCTGATGCCATTAACACTTCTGCATTGTCTCAGGAATTAAAGAAGCCCTGATTTGGTGATACATGGGCCACTATCCTCAGCGGAAGGTCTGCTAACAAAGCATTTGCTTGTGCCAGTGACGGTTCACTAAATATTAGATCCAGAACATTGCCCAGATTTACATGGCCTGAAGGATTTATTTGGAGCAAGGTATGTATATCCAGTAAACATCACTGAGTATACATGTTAGTGGTGCTTGGATTTAAATTACTTTTGGTCTGTAAGATTTTTTTGGGGTTTGTTGTTTTGGTTTTTTTAAACAGCTCTTTCTGCAAACACCTACCTTATTTTTTTCCACCATTGCTGTCAGCTGATAGCAGACTTTGCCAGCATAATGTGAAATTATAAAGTTAGGCTTCTTACTAAACTTGTTTCGACTTAAACATTGATTATTAGACAAGGCTTTCTCAATCCGAGTTTGAAACAGGTCAGTGTTGGAGGATCTATTCAGACGGCACTCCTGCATAATAAATGAGAAAAAATTGCAGCATCTCTTATTTGTCATAAAGAACTGTCTTTAAAAACTAAATCACTTTAAATTATAATTGTGCTCATTTTAGAGTTGCTTTGAGTATGCAAGCCATGAAATACTGGGGGGGGAAAACCCAGCAGAAAATATAATTGAGGCTTCATATTTGAATCAGAACATCCTGAATCAGAGGAAAAAAGATGACTTGGAATAGGAAGAAGCAGTGTCATGATTGTTCTGAAAAATAAGTTCTGCAGAAACTTTATAGCCAACAAGTTTCCTACTAATTTAGCGTTTGTGTTTTCTTTGGTGGCATGGGACGGATGGCAGGTAACTAAGCCAAAAGCCTTAAGGGTTTAAGTCCACACTTACCTCATTCAGCAAAGAAAAAATGCTGAGAGGATTGCCCTCTATCAGATCAAGGCAGTTCTGGTTATCCTGGTAGTTTATGAAAGACCACTGTAGGCCTTCAGCTGTATATTCTTCCTGAATTAAGAGATAAAGCGGTTATTCTGCAGCAGAGGGCACTAGAGCTCAAATAACGGCATGCCTTTCTGCAGTTACTGTTTAACAAGTTAATCCCAGGCTCAGCCAGCTCATCCAAAGCTCAACTCAGGTTCAATGGCAATCTTGAAGGAGGAAAAAAAAAATCAGACAAGGATATTCTACCCCAAGTAGCTTTTGAGTATGTAGTAGCAGATCCTGCTGGAACAATTTAAGTATTTGGGAGCCTCACAGATTTATCAGAGGGCTGCGAGGCTGCTTTACAGAGTAAACAGAGACTACAGTCACACTAAGCCTCTCCTGGCTGTATTGGGTTTTGCCCTGAAGGGCAAGGAATGCACCGAACTCCTTCCTTAGATTGGGACACAGCCCTAAACCAGCCACTGTGTGCCAGACTAACTGGGCTCCATTTAAAACAAAGCCTGATCCAAAAGGAAATGGAGAAAGATACTGGTTTCTTTCTAATTTGTGCGGTATTTATGCCAAATCACAGAACAAACTGTCAGGAGTGTTTAAGAAGCACAAGCTTTGGCCAGTTATTTTAAAAGTCTCCTCCCAAAAGCTTGCTCAGCACAGCCACTAATGGTGTTTAAGTGGTTTGGGACACAGCCAGATCAAGGGAGGTGAGAGGGCAGGCAGTAATTGGGAGGGGTACAATAAACACAGGTCAAGAATCAGTGTCAAGGGAAGCATTTGTGTGCTTGAACTTGGTTTCCATTATCACTGACCATTAACCCCTGGCATACTGATGAGGGCAGGCAGGCAAAAAAAAAAAATAAAAAGGCTGGGCATAAGAAGGCACAAATTATGGTCAAAGAGATACTTATCTCCTGAATAAATTGATATAACTATGCTGTGAGGCAGAAGGTACCATCAAGTTGGTGCCATAAAGAAAACAATTTCCCAGATTCCAGTTAATGGCAAAGAGCATTGTGGTAATGTATGTGTCATGTGGAGGATTCAATGAGGACTTGAGTACATCTAGTAGAATACCAGGCCAGGTCTGGCAGGCACTCTGTAGCTTTCAGAGCATTCAGAGGAGAACTGCAGTTAGCAGTGTGTGACCAATTAGGCAAATGACTGTATTTTGTGTGGTGCAAATGTCTTCTCTACTGTGAAACAACACAACTCATGTGCCTTGTGCACCTCCTCATTCAAAAGTAAAGGTTGACGTGCAGTCTGTTTTTGTCTTTAAAGGTACCAGCATGACAACTGGGCTTATGAAGCTGTTCCCCTGCACCAGAAGACCTCCACCAGGTATCACGTGCTATTGATGTTCAGGTTACAAAGTTCTGTTGGGCTCTCTGCCTTCACACTAAGTTCAGATCTAGAGGTTCCCCACCCATACAGGCACTTTATAACCATGTTAATTCTCTTCATCAAGTATAAGCAGTAGCTTCCAAGAGAATCTCAATTTAGGCTACACTTTACCTCAAGAACTTTAACTGTTCAACTCTTTGAGGGAATGCGAACAGTTTAACAGGCCACAGAGCCAATGGAGCTGTATAACAGGGAACAGATTGCCAGTACCCTAGGAAAGAAAGCTGTCTCATTCCACCAATTACCCCATGCTCTCCTCTTTAAAAAAGCAATCTTTACTCAGGTCTCACTGATTTCTGTAGCATTATTTACTCAACTGAAGGTTGCAATCTGACCAGAAGCACAGAAATACAATTAAAGGGACAAAAGATGCAGTTCGAAAATGAGATACTTAACATTTGATCTTAGTGAGGTGTTACCTGTTGTGCCTTCAGGTAGTGTGCTACAAAGTGCTGCTGCAGTTTCTCATTGGCGTAGTTAATACAAAGTTGTTCTAAGTTGTTTTCAGGGAAAGCTTCAAAACCATAAACATCCAACAAACCTAGGAGGAATATGGGAAGACAGTGCACTTTGGTCTAGAAGTAGCTTGAAGGACTTACGGAGGGATGAATAAACCATACCTATGAAGCTGGTCCACACTGACGGATCTGCGTAGATGCTTCCATTTATGACCAAAACGAGCCATTCAAACAACCTGCAGACAATGACAACTGGATGAGTTGGAAAGCGCTTGCTTACAACAAAGTAGTCTTCTTTTACTGCTGTTTTTACCAGTATCACACGAAAGAAAAAAAATGATGACATGCTGCCAGCTGACCTGAAACAGCAGTTCTCTGAAGATCTCTCTATTAGATACTGCAGCTATGTCAGTATCTACGACTGAATCAAGGGTGTGTCGAGAGGGGAAGGGAGGATTACACTGCCATTGAGTCCAAGCAGAGAAAACCAGGGACGGTAAATCTCTCTGGCCTCCCTAGTCCCTCACAAAAGTTACATGGATTAGCACAGAGCCTGGCCTACGTGTCCTTACTTAGCATAGATCACTTTGGCGAGGCAGTCCCTCCTGGTCTCACATTCGGCTCTGGAGCATGGCTTCTTGAAGACTTGTTGTTGTTTTCCAGCAGTTATTGTTCGAATTCTTAATGATTCCAGCAGTTGCTCGACAGGTATCTTCAGCAAATCTCCAGTGGTCTTCACAAAATCTTGTTCAGGAAAAAAAACCCCAACATTGCAAGGTTATCTGGAGTGTCAAATGAATGCAGCCCCTTTAAAGTTACGGAAGGTCTAGAGATAGTATAGAAAAATGACACTATTGTAAACTCACCAACTTCAATATGGATTTTGGATCTTTTTACCCAAACTTGGGAGAAAGTTTTGCAAGACCAGTCCCTTAATGTGGGTGTACAGTACCCCCAGAATCGCAGGTACTATATTTCAAATGAAACAATATCAAAAAAGTCTGAAGTTTGTCATGCTGAACTAGGCATTTTAGAGGGTACTCTCTAGGTATGTCTTTGTTTTTCACCTTTTTTTTTTGAGCAGAGACCTCTAAATCCAGATAAAGAACATCAAACAGCCATGACCAGGAAAAAAACCATCAATTTTTGGGATAGTAAGGAAACGTTATCCCTTCATTAGAAGAATGAGTATTTGTTCATGAAGTATTTAAGATATTGCTAACCCGAATTGTATGCAAAACTATTTGACTATTAAGTAGTGTGAATTCAGAGCATGTGAAATAATAGTAGGAAACTTCACTATTCAGGACAGTGTTGTAATTCTGGAGGAAAACTAAATCCACAAGCCTCCTAAAGACATGCAGAACAACCTATGTTCTAGGCTACGATTTAACAGACTTGCTGTTACTAAGTAGAGTTTTAGCCTTTATCACCAAAACTTCAAAGCTTTAATTTTAAAAGCCCTGCTCTCCACTCTGGGTCAAATTTCTGGAAGTCTCGTGATGCCAGCATAAGATCACAATCAAGAGTAACAGTTCGGCACTAATCCTCCTGAAATGACTGTCTAATGGTGCAGTTGCCTTGACCTGTAACGGAAGGATATTATCTCTCAGAGCAGGGGAGCATTAGGTTTTTGTTTGTTCAGTGCTTTGAAACCGTGAAGTACCGAATAAAAACATGCTTAAATTTTGGTCTGTCCATGACCTTCATAGTTTCCTATCAAAGCAGAAGAGCGTAGTAATCCTTTCTATTAGGCATCTGAGCTAAGATAACGAGACTCTCTGGAGCATGGCATGCTGGTTGCCTCACCTTTGGCTTTGTCTTCTAGTTCACAAGGCTGAGATTCATCCACTGGATCAGAGAACTGAACGTTCCCAAGATGGAGAAGGCCTGACAAAACCTGAAATATAATCAATCATTCAGTTTTCTAAAACAGAGCTCCTCACCACCACCAAGGCAGCGTCCTCAGCTTTCCCTTAGAACAGGACAAGTCAAGACATTTCTGCACAAAAAAGCGCAAGTGGATTCCAAGCTTCTACGTTAATTCCTAATGCTGCAATTCCTGAAGGAAAACAAGTGCACAGGTGCAGGCTTTTAGTTAAGAACTAATATTTGGTTATGCAACCTAATGTGTAGCTGCAGTCAGGAGTACCAAACAACCCATGATCTGTACGTTGATACAGATTTACTTCTCCAGAAATCCCACGCTAAAAAGACATTCCAAACATCAGGAGTAGCCTCATGGTGACCATGTGTTGTACCTGACCTTGAAAATATTGTTCTGCGTAGAGCGGTCAATGCCCAAGTGAAACATTGCATCTCTGGTCACCTCGAAGCAGTCCTCTGAAAAGCCAAACAGGTGCTATTTAAAAGAAAGCCACGCACACAAACACGGGCAAGCAGAACACTCTACAATTCAGCTGGAATTCCAGTTTAGCTGGAATTGTCAAAGGAGATCAAGGAAGCCAGATGTTCTCTTGGTAAATCCCAGAGTACAAGCTGGAGAACCAAGTCATTGACTTAATACTGACTCTGTGGGGCTCTGAAGTTAGGCAGCAGGTTGCTGAAGCACATCCAAAGACGAGACAGTTTCTAAACACAGCCACAGAGAGATGCAAATTCGCTAGGCCAGAAACTGCCGTTTTAAGGCAGGTGAAAACTCTGAAGAGTGCAAACTGAAACTTAAAAAGAATCACATTAACGCAGCTGGCTTCGCAAAATGTCGGCTGTTGGCTGACCAACCCGGGTCATGGGATTTAATAGGGCAGACATATTGTTGCCTGCCTGCCTTTAAAGTTACAGCCGTTATAAGTGGACAGTTTGGGAAACTAATCTTTACCATCTAAGTTTCTTTCAGAATTTGGCAGCCAGCGGTAGTCAGCCCCTTCTGGAAGGTTCCATTCCAGCCTCTCCTCTGCAGTGGCACCTTTTGTGATCTGGAGACAGAAAACAAGGTAACGACTGAATTCTGCCCTTGGTATTTACATCCCACGGACAATGAAGATTAATGCACTGGGAGCATGATTTAATTGGGAAGTATAGCAGACAGAAAAATAATAAAAGTTGCAACTATGCTAAATCTGGTGATTTCATCCCCATTGTCAGAAATATCTAGCAAAATTAACTGAAAGCAAAGATTTTAAAAAATATGAAAGTTTCTTTCATTGGGGGCCTGATAGGCAACTCTGGTCTTCTCCAAAAGGAAAGTCTGAATGGAAGCACTACTCAGATGGTGAAATCTAGAGCAGGGGGAAAAAAAAAAAAGCAAAGATTTCAACAAAACTTCCTCACAGAACCTGATAGGTGTTGTGTTGTTATGATACCAACTGACTATGAATACTTTGCAGTTCACTTTTGGTTTTGTTATTAATGTTATATTTTATTCAGAGCTCTTAACTGCTTCTCTGTTTTTCTGTTGCTGTCTTTCAGAGATCAGGGTGAGAGCTTGCAGGAAAAGAGAAAGATACAATAATACTACATTC
Organism: Aramus guarauna; assembly: GCA_013400195.1. NCBI lineage: Eukaryota > Metazoa > Chordata > Aves > Gruiformes > Aramidae > Aramus > Aramus guarauna. The sequence continues at coordinate 626,422 of VXBL01008294.1, forward strand.
TAACGACAGATAAAACATTCTGTGGCAGACTTCAGAAACATGTTGGTAAAGACTTAAAAGAAGAAGACAATAGATAAGGTTTTTACACAGTAATTATTACCTGTCTAACTGAAGCTGGATATATTTTCCAAAACGGCTACTGTTGTTATTCCGCAGGGTACATGCATTTCCTGTGAAATTGCCAGTGACAGATACAGCATAATCAGAGTGGTCCCACTTTTCCATGTAGGACATGCAGATATTAAGGATGATTTGATTTGTATATAGCTCCAGTATTTGAAGAGTTTGTCTTTTAAGGAGAGGACCAAGAGCTAGCTTAGACTTGTGTATTAACAACGCAAATTCCCACAGTGGCCACTACTTTTTGATATTTATTTTTGCTATTCATTTACCAAAGGCTTCCATGACAGGGTTGGAATCCAACACTCTCTTCTCTATCCTTTCCACAGTTTCATTGCCTTTTGGAGAGATAACTGAAGCAGCAACAGAAGCATAGAATTTCATAAGGCAGCGAGATGTCCAGGTCTGCAAGAGAGGCTTGACAATAGGCCTTTGTTTTTACCACATTATTAGTTATGTCAGTTAGTGAAACAGGGCTAGCTTCTGCAAACACAGTATGCAGCTGGCGGTGATGCTAAAGAGAGTAATTGTGTCAGGTTTATGGCTCTAGTTCAGCGGGAACTTTTTGTGCGTGTGCTTACGTGCAACAGACACACATTTAAATGCTATTGGAGTCAGAGTGCTTTGCTGAATGCAGTCTTACCAAGATGTAACCATCTGGAAGCTCAGCTAGAATTAACTGCTAGTATCTTAGGATGAATTGAATGTAAATGGACTTTTGAGTCATAAACACTCAGCAAATCATTTTGTTCTCAGGCTTAAAAATATCCTCAGTATCTTGCTGAATAGGGATGGACCATTACAGAAGGGCCTCGGATAGGATCTGAACTCTTCCGCTTATTCTCAGTCTCTACGTAGGGGTTGCTGAGACCCAAACGATCTGCCTAACAGACTAGGCTGAGACGTTAACTCAGGTGCAATTCCTGTTGAATGATTCAAATCTAGCCCTCCTAGAAATTACAGATGTCACCTAAAGAGGAGCTATGTTTAGTAGAGTCTGTTTGACTGCAGCAATCACTTAATGCTTCAAGCATATTTCAAGAGAGTCGTGCTACAGCAAACCAGATACGTGCTCTGTCAGAATTATTTTTTCTTTGTCTTTGTTTATGCACTGAAATACTATGCACTAAAAATCACTAGCAAATCTCAAAACTTACGAACAATGTCATAAAAAAAATCTCCTTACCTTCCCAGCACCGCTTTCTCCACTAACAATTATAGACTGGTTTATGGGGTCTATCTGGCTTTGGACATTTCTGTAGGTTTGTTCAGCCACTGCAAAGATGTGAGGTTTTAAATCCTGGCAGTAAAAGAGAATATTCATATTCAGAGAACAGTAATTACAAAGTTCAGCAGCAATGGACAGCAAAGGTCTTCTCACATTTATCTGAAAGCAGTACTGCTCTTTTAACAGAACTCTTGTTTCACTAGAAATGGGGTTTATCCTTTAGGATTATTTTGCTTATATAGATTTTGAAGAACTTGACATCTGGGTTCTGTGGAAGGACAGTTATTTCAAATACAAGGATTACCTGAGGACGAAGTGCAACATGGTACTCTCTCATTAGCTCAGGTGAATAGAGGCAGGAGATAGGCTGAAATGGATTTAAAGCCACCAGGCTGCAGCCAGCATTTGTATAAAACAAGTTGACTGTGTATCTTGCTTGAAGACATTTCAGAACTGAAAGATATAGCTTCTGTTAGCAACTTCTGAAAAGTGTATTTGACTCTTCCTGTTCCTGTTTGTAACAAAAATCTTCAGATATGTTACCTATTAGGTTTAATAGGGAGTGAGGTGATCAAGAGAGTGATATAGGTCTAACATACATAATAATGTCTTCATTAATTGCCCTTATTTTTAAACATTCTAACTATTCCTTTCAATAAATCCTGTGCTTTTATGATGTTTTACATAGTCCTAGAAAGCAAATCTGTTCACTTGCAGAACAAACAGAGCCAAGAATTCCCCATCTGCACTAGGAACAGGCCTTAGTTTCTCTTAACAGGATCATCTTTAAAAGTCGAGTGAGGAATTTACTTTTCAAAACCAATTTCATGGATATATTTTGACTCTAAGTCAGACCCTCATTTTCTGATACGTTCATACAACACCAAACTGCAATCACAAGGTCACGCAGGAGTCCTTCGATAGCATTAAGTCTCAACCACACCCTGGCTACCTGAACCAACAATACAAATATGAGCTCTGCATGCAGAGCTTGATAGGAGGTCACCATGGCCAAATCTACAATAAAAGTATTTTTAAAAAAAAATCAACCAAACCAAAAGTGACTTTCTAAGGCTTTGAATAGGCTCTGAATCTCTAACTACTGTGTTCATGATACTATTAATGTGATGAGAACAGTAACTACCATATATTAGTAGCCACCAGGGAAAGCAACTCCTCAGGAGATAGTCCCCTGGCTGGCAGCTTACCTGTTGTAGTTGTCACCGGATTAACTTTTGTGAGGTCGTCAAAAAGATGCAGTTTCTCTTCATCACTGAGAAACGCTCTAACTTCTTCTTCAAATGATTCACTGAGGTCATTCTGTTCAATCTTCTTTTTGGCCATTTGCCTGGAGAGGACGTCAGACCAGCACCAGTCAAAGGCTGAATATATAGCTGGACTTTCACCTCATCCACTGTAGTTTACAGCTCTTCTACTGCTTCCATGTAACAGAAATTCAGTCTCAGCAGGAGTCATAACTTAGTATGTTTGAACTAGTCTTCCTTCCAGTTGCCCTCCTCCGACATCAATGGTTCCCATGGGGTGCTCTGTTTTTAGAAAGGCATCATCTAGCATATGAGAGATGGCAGGCTGACAACACTGTAAACTGAATTCATCGCCGGTAATTCTGGCTGTAAACAAGGGCACTCGGAAAGAATGTGTCCTTAGACTCACACTACCTGGCGCTTGCAATTTTGCAGGTCATTCAGCACAGACATACTTATACAATGTTCTTAGCTGGCATATTTCTAACCCTATGAATGTCATGCGTTCAATGCAAACACTGCCTTGGGCAGAGGGAAGCAGGAAGGACTGGCTGTAGATGCTAAGGGAGAGCCGAAAGCTGCAGTGGTCCTACACAAATGTGGTTTTCCTAGCAGAGATTTTCATTTTTAGAGCAGAGATTGAGGGCCCTATGGGTGAAGTTGCAGAGTGCGCACATCGCAGCCAGGGGAAAGAAATGGTGCTGTTGTAAGAGCTGGTCTGCATTAGGTGAAGATTTGTCCCCTTTGAATCACCTGAAGTATTTAAATCTTAGCCTCTGGGCTCCCATGCCCTTGACAATCTTAGTTGGAAGGATACATTTGTTGTACAAACGTAATGGAAAATTTAGCCAAAAGAGAGATTTCAGGTCCTGTTTGTCATTTCTGGGAGGAATAAGAGAGAGGCTAGAAGGGAAAATGAAGAAGGGAAAAGATGCCAGTTGTGATTTTTGCATTCTAGATACTCCTTTTCTGTTCCCCTTCTCCTTGACAGAAAGTCCTCCAAAGTAACCCTACTCATTTGTATTTTCAATGAACAGTATCACATTGTTTATACAGAAAAAGCGCTAAATTTAGTTAGCAGCATTCACACTCCATAGGCTAAGCTCATTAATAAAGAGGAAAATATACTGCAAAACTCCATTAACACATTTCTAAAGAAAAATAAAGCTACAATAAGGTAGTCATTTAGGAGCATTATTATCTTTTGCAGACAGCATAAGTTGTTCATTTCCAGTAATACAAAATTTTACACAGCAAGGGGAAAAAAAGAAAAGCTTAGCAACGCAGTTAAGCATTGCCGTCAAACTGATTCCTGTTATTCTCCTCTGAATGAACATTAAGAAGCTTGCTGCCTTCTCAGAGAGCAGACGCTCACAATTATGAAATACTCCACAGACGGGTTTCTGCCCATTGCCCATTCTTTCTGTGCCCTCCCATGTGTTCGCTGTAGTACGCTGGCACCAACCAAGTTAACTCCATTGTGCAGCTGATATTGCAAGACGAGAGAAAGGGCTTATTTTTGCTCCCCTGCACACCCCTGCTCAACATCGCTTCATTTGGGAAGAGACAGTGATTGCTTAGCCAAAAGAAAAACACTATTTGAAAATACAATTACTTGTGATACCTATCCTGCATAGCTCATGTGTCCATTCATTTTACTGAAAAAATACCCTGAAGGATGTGCTTGCTACATGCATTAACACCTGCCCCGTTAAAGCCAACGGCATAACAAAAATCACTACCTGGTGTTAGTAACACAGCTCAAAACCACACAGTTAATAGGTCCAGTCAATTCATGAAGTAGGGGTGAATATACATTAGTAGTTACCTAATCTTGACTGCATGGAAACAAGCCAAGAATTCTTTCCTGGCAGTAAAATTTAATTAGCACACACAATTCCTGGCTTTCTTTTTACCTGCTTTGGCATCTGTTTGAGCCCTGTGAATGGGAACACTGGAGAGGGCCTTTCTTCTAGGGTATCTCATTCAAGTCAAGCTGAAGAATACTTAAATAAAATAATAATAAAAAAAATCTAAAAAGGCATTTAGAATAAAATAACTCTGGAAATGTCATTCTCCAGGGATTTCCATAAGCAGAGCCCAAAGGCTTCAGACAGAAGTACTGATCCCAGTGGGGCTCAAGTAACACTGGAGCTAGAAAGCCCACCTGTACTATCAGAGTAATAGTCATACATTCTGTTTGGCCCTGCAAATAAAGCTTATTTGGAGGGAATAATATATCTTTCCTTACATCAGGAATACAATGCTTTGCTTCTCTTGAACTAATAAAGCAAGGTTTCTTGGCGAGAAATTGCAACTTTGTTTTTGTTAAATAATTCCTCCTGTTAGGACAAATAGGACAGATTTGTGGGTCTGACGGTGTCAGAGAAGCTGGTGCTTTTGGAAAAGGAGTGACTCAGAGAAAGTTTGTATTGCGGCAGAAACAAGATAGGCTTGCTTGCTGTCCTCTTCCTGTTTCCTCTAAAAATCAGTAGGAGCCAACCCAAGGTGAGTCAAGCTCACCCTACGAATTCCTCTGATAAACAGAGATTCCAGTCATAGAGCCAGGAAAAATTCTGTCTTCTTCCAGCAGCTGAAACTATCATTACTTCTATTCTATTCTATTCTATTCTATTCTATTCTATTCTATTCCATTCCATTCCATTCCATTCCATTCCATTCCATTCCATTCCATTCCTACTTGGCACAGAAACACCATTTAGAGACCACTTTTTTCCATGAGCTGAAGTGCACGGAGCTCACGGTACACACAACCATCACCAAGACCCTCCCTGCCTTTAAAGGGCCTGCACTCTAGTTACGCTATTAGGCTTTCCTAGCAGACGTGCTGCTTAAAGCTGGCAGAGGAGATCTTTGTGCCAGTTAACCCGGTTCCCCAAAGGACACAGGCTGTCACGTTCGCCCGGGCCCCAAGGTCGCACGGCAGCCCCGCACACCGCTCCCAACGGCCTGTCCGCTCCCCGGGACCCCTCCGCCGGGCCACAGCGGGACCGGGGACAGGACCCCGGGCCTCCCCCGCAGCGCGCAGCCGCTCCGGGCAGGACCCTCCCCGGGGGTGAAAGGCGGGCGGGCTCCGGGCAGCGCCCGGCCGTGGCTTCGCTCAGCGCGGCGGCCATCCCCCGCGGTGCCCGGGCGGCGGGCAGGGCAGGGCAGGGTAAGGCAGGGTAAGGCAAGGCAAGGCAGGGCACACTCACCGCGGGCAGCGGACGGGCAGCGCGGACCGAGGCGGCGGGCAGGGCGGGCAGGGCGGGCAGCGCGGCCGGCGGAGAAGGCGGAGCCGGGGCGGGGGCTGCCGGCGGCGGCAATGGCCGGTGGTGAATCGGGCGGCGCGGAACAGCAGGCTGCTTCCCGCTGGCGAAAGTGCGGGCGGGGAGCGCGGACGGCGTTTACCTGCGGGCGGGAGGAAGGGGAAGCGCTGCGGAGGAGCGGCCCGGCCCGGCCCGGGACCTGGCGGCAGCCGCGCCGAGGGCTCCGCTAGAGCCAGAGAACGCCGTGCGACGGGGAAGGGGCCCGGGGCGCCGAGAGCAGGAGTTTCATTTGCTCCGGGGTGCTCCGGGGCTTGTCTTCTCGCCCCGCCGGCACCTCGGCCTCTGCAGGGACGGCAGCGTTGAAATGCGGGTCTGCTCCCCCCCGCCACATCCATCCCCCTCCGGCTGCAGCAGGGCCGGGCCCCGGGCGTGGGCCCCGCTCCCGAACCGGTAAGCTCTCCCTCTGCACGGGGAAATGGCTGTCCAGGTTGTGCGGAGGGCGCTCAGCTAACCAAGTCTTTGTTGCTGCCCACGCTGCGGGTTAAACAAACCAGCAAGTTTGCCTTTCTAATTAATGCTTTTTACATTTAACATATATTCTCTTGAAATAGGTCCCCGGCTGGGAAGGGTCGCTGTGGGACTGGGACTTTTTTAAAAGGGCACTTCTGTTGCAAGCGGGGATTTTGCTGCTGGTTTTATTGCAACTCTCTGCTGACCAGGCAACAGAAACTTCATCAGGGTCACACTTTTACATATCTGTTTCATTTACGCTATAGGGAACGTGACTAAGTACACTCTACAGAGCATTTGATATTTAGAGATCTTCAGGAAAAATGATGTTCTTGTTGGAAGAGAGCAGGATTTGTAATGCTGGAGCTCAGTCAGGCCTTGCCAGTGCCTGTGCTTCTGCCCGGTTTCACGGGCCAGAGCCGAGTGTCGGCACCAGCGCCTGGAGCACCAGGGCTGTTCTTTAAATTGAAGAGTCACTCAAAACCAGATGACTTCTGGAATCAATGTATGTTTTAATGAACCAGTACAAAGGATTCATTTTTGATGCAGTTCTGCATCAAAACTGACTCAAGTTCCTGTTTGTGTTTTCAGAGGAAGAAAGAAGAATGTCACAAAAACACCTGAAAGAAGCCTTTATCAGCAACTTAAATGGAACTAGTTTGGTGGAAATTTCACTCGGCCTGTCCCTAGCTCCACTCTGCCTGCTTTGCAGAGGACTCCTCTTGATTCTGTATTACTTGCGCTATGGGAAACCTTTAAATTCAAGGACATACAGCCTGCTGCTAGACTTCCTTGTGCTAGTATCTCCTCTCCTGTTCTCCTGTACAGTCTTGTCTCCAATCATCTTTTTCATGCCAGCTATCATTGCAGCCATCTGTGCCGGAGTGTTTTCTAAAATATACAGCCAAAGAAAACACGAGACCAGAGTGCCTTTTAGGCAAATTGTAAGAGACTTCCAGGAGACGTACTTGGATCCAGAATACATTCCAGCAATAACTGTGTTTCGCGTTTATGTCAATGTGTTGACATCAATCAGCATTTTAGCAGTGGATTTCCCGCAATATCCGAGGCGATATGCCAAAGCCGAGACCTATGGAACAGGAGTTATGGATTTTGGGGTTGGAGCTTTTATTTTTGGTAATGCTCTTGTTTGTCCTGAAGTTAGACAAAAGTCTTTTGTGACACAACCAAAATTTTCCAATCTGGCCAGGCAGTTCTTTTCCATTTGGCCACTGATTTTTCTTGGTGTTGGACGACTGCTTAGCGTTAAATCTATAGGGTATCATGAACATACTTCAGAGTATGGAGTGCACTGGAATTTTTTCTTTACCTTGGCATTTGTGAGGCTTGCGGCATCTCTACTTTTAGCCATATTTCCAAAAAATAATTCTTGGATTGTTGCTATAAATCTTGCTGTACTTTATCAGCTTATTCTTAACACTACTTCTCTGAAGATGTTTATCTTGCATGGGGCCGATGGCAGAGATACTAGGGTTGGCTTTGTAAATGCCAACAGGGAAGGACTGCTCTCTTTCTTTGGATATCTAGCCATATATATGGCGAGCGTCCAAGTGGGACTCTGTCTGCTGAAGGTCAGAAGCTCAGTCAAAGGCTGGGTTGAAGCAACGTGTTTCTCACTGCTGACAGTTCTCGTGCTCTTCCTATTTCTTCACGTGTCGCAAGCGTATGTGGACCCTGTGTCCCGCCGGATGGCAAACCTATCCTACTGCATATGGGTGATTGCTCACTGTCTGACTTTCCTTATCTGTTTTGTAGTGACTGATCTCATGTTGGGGTTCACAAAGCTCCTTGTGAAGGGGTCCACCGTGCCCTGTTGCTGGAGTCTTGTAAAGCCCCCTAATATCAGTAAAAAGCATGAAATGGAGGCTGTGCCCATCAGAAGGGAAGGCAAGGTGCCGCACATGTGCCTGATTAGCGCTATTAATAAAAATCAATTACTGTTTTTCTTGCTAGCAAATGTTATGACTGGTGCTGTGAATATACTCATAGATACAATCCACAGCAAGGCTGCATTTACGTTATGTATACTACATTTGTATATGTTTTTAAATTGTTTAATTATGTATATATTGCACACCAAAAATATAGTATTAAAGTTTTGGTGATTCCATACTGCCTTAAGTGGACTAGTTGAATTTTGTTTGCTGCAGTTGAATGATGGTATTTTCATGAAAGATTTATAACTTGGTATAGATTTTTATGATTTAGTGTTGATGCATTTTTTTTTTCATGGTTTGTTTTACCAAATTATACAGTCGATGCTATTACTTGTTGGAGTTGTTACACATTTTCCTGAAAGCTTAGTTTTTGAGATTGTTTGCTGAATACTCCTACTGCTCCTGTATACACTCATGCAGAAGAGTAACGCGTTTACAGTTAGTGAAGGTGTTCATACCCAACTGCTGGAAGAATTAGATAACTATGTATAGAGTAGAGGCCAGATGAAAAGTAAGAAAATGAGTAATTATAGAGAGAGACACTTAGCTGTGTCAAGATTTACCTTGTTAAGGCCCCTGCATAAATAATAGATAAGAAAAATTCTTTATATAAAATGTATTGAATAAGTGGATACTTAAAAATGTTTTGGCCCCAGTCCTGCAGATTTATGCATATGCTTGACTTTGATGGCAGTAATTGTATGTGGAATGTTAATCATATACTGAAATCTAAATTAGCCTTTGAATTAAAGCTAAATTTTATTTTCATCCTCACTGATGAATATAAATGAAGACCCTAGATAAAGTGTGATGCTCTGAGGGATAAAACACAACTGCAGATGAATTCTTAAAAAGGTTGTTGGAATTTGTGGTGCAGATAGTAAGAGCAGTGCAGCCTTTTGTAAGAAAATACAAAGACCCAAAACTAATTCACCCCCAACCTGCGTACCAGCATGTTGTGACAGCTCATCTTTAGGAACACTGTAAAATACAGTCTTTAGCTCTACTTTGAAAGTCTGTACTAGTCTATAAAGTTATTTTAAACAGCAGCTCACTTAGTACTGTATTTTGACAGCTGAGGTATCTTCAAGTGGGAACATTCTGTATTAATTTTTATTAGCAAACAAACAGCGTGCAAATGGAAAAAAGCATGACGCAGTGGGTCAGGGTACCGGCAGAGTATTGACAAGAGATGTGATCAGTTTATCACAGTCTTCCTGCAAGCCTGGAGCAGAAAGCTCTCTTTATTCACTTTCCTAACTGTGATAGTTCTTCCTGACCTCATTAAGTTGTTGAGAAGAGAAATACATTTAAAGATTTTTGTGAGGAATTCAATAATGGGAGATATAAATACTTAAGAAGTAGAATACAAATAGTAGATGATGATAGATGCCTAATGTCAGTGGAGTTGCAGCAGTGCACATGGACCATATTTCAAATCTCTCCTTGTCTGTCAAATGCGATGAATCATAAAACCTATGGAGATTAAGCCTCTAAATCAGATTCCTTAAGGCAGACATGCTGGGGAATATTCTTAAATTTATGAGGTTCTCTTAGCCGCTGGCCAATGGAAAGGTGAAGTCTGAGGATTATAGGCTGTGGCCGTGCTGATTTCATGCTTGTTTACTTCCCAGTTATAGCCATATAGTCTTCAGAATTAAAGAAAAACAGCCTGTATTATCCTGGGGACTATTGCAATTAATTGCCAACAATGTCTCATCAACGGTTGTGACCGTTTATAGCAGAGTGTTCTGGTAACTGGTGGTGTATTTATTTTAAAACATTTCCTAGGGAGAAAAGGCCTCCATCATGAATTGAATGGCACTATGTATTTATGCAAAATTACTCATGGATATTAATTTTTGAAATGTTTGAAGCACAAGACCTGCAATGAGTTCTGCCTGTGAGCACAAGTCTATCAATGTGATTCAGAATGAAGGCATTAATTGGGTGTGACAAAGCGGAGTTGTGTCTGGACAAGCAGCAAACTGTTGAGATGCCAACTCCATTTCATGAAGCAAAAATTACGTGGGAGGTCTGCTGTGTCTGTGCAGAGCCCTGTTACCAATTCCAGAACTGGAGCTGCGATTTACAACAACAGAGCCGGCAAAGCCGAGGGGACTGTGGTGCACAAGCAACGACGAGAGTGAGAACAACCCGCTTCTCTCAACAACAGCACACCACCACGTCATGAGGCCATCTCCCGCTTTTAAAGCCGTATGAAGTAAGTTGTTCACCACTGAATTAATGAGAGACAATTCTCATTGCTTATTGTCGATAACAAATGCGGCAAGCTCTGCCCTGAAGCAACCAGCATAGTTATTAATGCTGAATGTTTAGACTGTGAATAGATACAGATAATTAACCATGCCTCTGAAAGAACCAAGAAATGCAAGCAAGCATTCTGTGATCACAGAGGCTGTACAAGCAAACGGCACTGTAATGAGTTTGAAAAGATGTGAGAGAAGTTAACGCTACGATGCTGCTGTAGACACTTTCTCCACATGCACCTCCACAGCTGTTAGCTCCGTGGTTGGCAGGCGCAGGAACACTGTATTTAATTTCACTTTGGACTGCGTATAGACCAGTAAGCTTGTACAGATCAAAGACATACTAAAAAAAAAAAAATCAGAAACTTTGATTTAGCTGTTACATAATTAGTAAAAGTTAAAGATATTTCAACTACTAAGACCAAACTATATAGTTCAGCTATAGCATGCCATCAACTTCAATAATAATAGTAAAGCAGAGGATTTGGAAAACATCAATTGTTTTGCCTTTGCTGCCATAATTCCACCAGATGACTTTTTGTAGGGCTGCAGGACAGAAAATATGGTGGGAGAATACAGCTGATCACATTTATCCTTGACCTTGTTATTTGTTAAACATTAGTAGTTTCTTAACAAATTTCATTATTTTTAAGGACCAACTCACTAGCATGCCTTCCTTTCCAAGCCAGTAGTGTCTCTTTTGAAGTCAAATGTTACAATAACAATTTCAGGCAGTATCCTATTTCAAAGCCACTATGTCCTAAAGAACAGGTATTTCTTCCAGGCAGAAGATGGGGCATGCAAATGAACAGCATGAAGGGGATCTCTGCCTTTCACTTGTTTTGTAGATAACAAGCAAGCTGCGTGTTCTAGCAACTTAAAAAACAAACAAACAAACAAAAAAAAAACTAAAAACCAAAACAGTATCTGTGGATAAAAGTTACATGAAATGTAACAGTGCTTTTCATATGTAGTTTATCACTGTGCACCCTGAGAATACAAAATTTGGGGCACTGCTGTTTTGTCGATGTGATTCAACCATGCTCTGGGAGCGGAGGGGCAGAAGTGACACAGGAGCCCACATCTGAATGGACCATGCAAAGACGTTTGCTCATCACAGTCCACTGTGCTCATGATTCTCTAATGCGAGAAACTATCCCTCCTTACACGATGCCAGCTTTCTTTTTTGCTGAAGAAAACCATGAAAATACACAAACTGCAAACTGTGCAGCAATGTGACTCTGCATAATGTTTCCGTTAGAGATCTTGCATAATGAGTTCAAGTAAATCAACTCCTCCACTAAAGATGTTTTTTACGCAGAAACGAGAAAAAAAAATCCTGCTCCCTAATTGCCTCCCCTGCATTTTCTTGTGAGGACCTTAGTACCTATACACATAAATAACAAGAATGAACAGATCAACTGTATTATTTAATAGTTCAAGGAAGGCTATGGGGTGTTTTTTTTTTGCTGCCTAAATTAAGCAGCCACAGGATTTCTAGTTGGCTGCACTAGAGTGCTGCAGAAGCTGACAGCCTTAAGTTAGAGACCGTAAGTCCAATTAAAGCCTGCCTACCTGGCATGTAATCAGGGCAGGGAAATCTGAGGCTGCACTTTGATGTTTGGGCTGTGTCTGAGGCGCAGGCGTTCGATGCATTTTTGTTGGTTTACGCTCCCCATCGGTCTGCGCTCGGCCGTGTCTGCGGCAACACCTGCGCCGAGGCCGTTTCCACACACGGGCCCCTGTCCCACTCGAGACAGCGGTGGGTTTTCCCTCACCTGCTCCCCTTCACCCGCACCTCAGCGGGGGCAGCTCGCAAACCGCTCTGGGGCCGGTTCCTTATATCCCACCACGGCGCCTTTCCAGGGTGGGAGCCCGGGCACAAGGCCTCCCCGTGTCCCGCCGGCTCCTCACCGCCGCGGGGCGGGACGGCAGCAACCGCCTGACGGGAGGGGAAGGCCCGAGGAGGCCCCGCGCCCGGCTCCCCCCCCCGCGGGACCAGGCCTTTAACGTGCCCCCACCCTCAGGCCCCCGAGGCCGCGGCGGGCGCCCCCCTACCTCAGCCTCCCGCCCGGCAGCGTTGGCCCCGGACTCGAGGTCGAACGCGCCGCTCCGGCCGTTTGTCACAGAGGCCGCCAAGCAGGTCCTCGGGCGGCCGAGGCCGCGGGGCGGGAGGTAACGGGTGAGCGGGCGCCTCCTGCGGCCAGGCCCGGGGGCGGCGAGGCGGGGCCGCGGGGCTGCGGTCTCTCGCGAGAGGAGGGCGGGGCGGCCCCGGGCCGGGGCCACTGCCTGTGGGGAGGGCCCGGGGAGGGGGAGAGGAAGAAGGCGGCTCTGTGGCGGAGCCCGGGGTGTCCGCCCGCCTGTCAGTGCGCCCGGGCCGCCG
>VXBL01008294.1:639520-662323 GCA_013400195.1 Aramus guarauna
GGGAGGGGAAGGAGGCCGGGAGCCTGCCCGCCGGCTGCCTCTCCGTTCGGGGCTGCCTCCCAGCCGCCGCCGCCCCGGGCGAGGAGCCGCGGCGGCTAAAGGCCGGACGAGGACAGGGAGGAGAGGGGTGCGGCTGCCCACCGCGCCGCCGGGGCTNCGGCCTCCGGCCTTCCTCCCCCGGCTGTGCCCGGCCGAGGGCCGGGTGCGTTCCTCCCCGCCGTCCCCTCCCTTTCTTCCATGTTATGTCGCATTTCCCAAGCCTGCCCACCTCTCCCGTTCCCGGCCCGTAGTCTTTTTGAGTCCCTTCCAAGGCCGAAGCGGCGGGCAGGCTGCGCGGCCGGGCGTGGGCTGGGCGGCGGGGCCAGCGCTCGGCGTGGTGAATCAGGCGATGGGGTAAAGCAGGCTTGTTCCCGGGCTGGTGAAAGTGTGCCGGGGAAGCGCGTTGGGTATTTACCTCCCCGGGGTTTGGCTGCTCGCAGGCTGGAGCTGGGAGGAAGCAGCAACAGCAGCAGAGATGGCGCGCCTGGTTGCAGTTTGCAGAGACGGGGAGGAGGAATTCCCTTTCGAGAAGAGGCAGATTCCCCTCTACATCGATGACACCCTCACGGTGAGTGCCTGCGCCCCGCGGAGCACCTGGTGTCCCCGCACCTCCCGCTTGCACCGTGTGCGGGCGGTGTGTTGCAATTCCCAGGCGAGGCCTTTTCGCTAGACGGGCCTCCTAGGCTCCTCCTTTGCTCCTGCAGCGTTAATCTTTGAGACTTTGCAACACTTGGGGTTAACAGCGCTTAATGTGGCAACTTTTTTATCTGATTCCTAGCTCTAAAAACATGCAAACCGCATAATAAGAAAGTTATTGCTGTATGTGGGCCTGGGCATAACTTGTTTTCAAGTGACAAGCATGTCTCGGTGCCCAAGCCCAGCTGTGGAGCAAAGCCATTTTTCAGTTAATAAGGAAGGGAGCCATATTAACGTTAAAACCCAGCCTTACAACTAGGTAATTGTTACGCTCTTAAATAGGCAAGAAAAGGCTAAGGGTGTTTTTGAAAGCTTTGGCCTCAAGTAAGGGTTATTGAGTCTGTAATAATGTGCTGCCATGTCTACAGCAACAAATGTGAGAGAGTTTCAATTTCAGTGTGTTATTCTGGATTGAAAAACATGGGGGTTTTGGCGCTTCCAGAAGATTCAGTGGAAAAACGAACTAAATGCAGCTTGGAGGCTCTCTAGTCTCTCTTCTCTTCCTCATGTGTTTAGATGAAGGCTCAGAACTTGCATCATAGGTGAACACAGAGCAAATGGGGGGAAAAAAAAGAATCTTCACCTAGCCAGTTGTTGTTTGTCTTAATCTTAAGGTGTGAACACATTGGGTTGAAAATAAAATTGGACTTAGTGTAATTGGGCATCGTAATTATTTGTATTTGAATTCTGTTGCTGTCAGTGGTGTGACAGTAACTGCTCTTACTTTAAATGATGTAAAATGTATGTACTTTAAATTCCTAATCTTGTGGTTTAGCATGGGAGGATGTCTGAGTTGTATTAGCTAACGATCAACTTCGTAATGTAATTTCTTCCATCTTCCAAAACGAAATAATTTAGTATCTTCAGACAGTCTCTTAACTCTCCATCCCACTGTTAAAGATTATCTATCTCAATCCTATCTTGTTTTGCTACATTTGAAGAAAGAGTCTTTATATTTTAGTTTTGATCGTTTTAAATGATAGCATATTATTAATTTACCAAGTATCATCACTATTTTTTGGCTTTACGTAGTCTATCATTTCTGGTTAACTGTGTTTACATGTTAGGCAAAGTTTCCCCTTAAGTTGTCCAAAGCAATATCTAGCTCTCCTGGAGTGGCTGATTACCTGGAAAACCCAGTCCTGTGTAGGAATAGTGTAAGTTTGGGGGTTTTTGGATGTCTTGGCCACGCCTTGAGAGTTATTTTGCTTCTCTGTTTCCCATGTAGCTTTAAGACCTTAGATTTCTCTCTTTTTCTTTTCTTCCTCCCCGCCCCCCTGCTCCATGGACTCCTTAGTAAAAAAAATACGCATTGTGTCAAGTAGAAGACTTACCATGCTCTTGTTACCTTTGTTGTGTTTAGTAGATTGAGAGGCTGAAAATTTGGCTATACCAGGTGTCAGGTAGATGACTTAAACAGACTTAAAATTCCATATGTGGTTTAGTTCCAGAATGTAAAGCCAGGCCTAAACTTTGTGCAATTGCACTATGTTGTCGCTATCCTTCTACTTTTTATGCCAGAGGCAAGCCATGCTCATGGTTGAAGAGGTTCCTGTAGCTGTAAATCAGTTTGGTATCCATGTGGATGAAAGGCGTTTATGCAAGTGCAAGTCATCCTCACCATGAGGGAATCTTATCTCAGGTCCATTTTTTTTTTCCCATTCTGTTACTCTTGTTACAAAGTACTCAGTTTTCTAGGTGGTTTCTGGAGGCTTTTATTAAATAAATCTGCAGAAGTAAGTGAATGAACTCTGAGCTTCCTTGTCTTGATCTTCTATAATTTATGTTTTAAATTCTTAATGAGAGCTATTGCAAAAGATGCAGTTGTCTTTGAAACATAATTTTACATCTGCAACATTATCTTTAAAAAATAGTGGTGTTTATTGATAGTAACTGGTTTGTGTTAGCCTCTTTTAAAACTCAAATTTTAAAATTAATAGGACTACTTCCTTTCTGTTAGTCAGCTGGAAGACTTAATCTGTGCCTTAAATCTAGAAATAATAAATCGGTGATTGCAAATTAGTGAATGAATGGCCTGTAATGCTCTTAAGCTTGTAACATTGCTTTGTAGTAGCATAGAAAGCTGTTTAGGTGCAATGTGATATTGCTCCCCTAAATGAATTGTTCACTATCACGCTTTTCTGTTTCTTATGACTCAATTGGAAATTAAAGGAAGTTTAAATATTTAACCCTTTTCATATCTTAAGCAGCTTTTATGATTTCTAGAAGGCATTCCATTTGATGTGGTATTATGGGATTTTTTCTTCCAGTTCAGGGTGTGATGTTTAGCCACTTAATAAAATCTCATCAGACACAAGAGTTAATTTAGTCTTTGATAATTTCACTCTGTTGTACAAAACACCTAAGGGTGTTGTCTGACAGTGGGAGATGAAGGTGAGGGGAAAAAATACACAGACTTACCTCTTTGGTCTGTTATTAGCAGATAGAGCTTTTACTTTTGCATGTAGCTCCTTCCCCATAGAAACATCAAATTAGCAATGTAGGAAACCTGTAATTCTGCAGCAAAAACTTGTGCCGCTGCTTAGTGCGTATGGGTCAGGGGCAAGGGAAACTGGAAAAGAAATGCATGAGAGGTCAGAATTGGCACTGTTCTGCACAAAGATAAGGCAGCTGTGCTAATGTTCCAATTCTAGCACATGTGAGATCAAAATATTGCCTTGCTTTCTGGCCTTAGAGAATAGATGTTTATTTTGGAGCAATGTTGAGTGCCTGTAAAAGTAAATGTATGAGTTCTCTGGAGGTAGTGTCAGCAATTACGAAGACAGCAGGGAATTCTGTCTTTACTAGACAATTGAGGGAAGGTGGAGGGAAGAAAAAAGATTGGATCGGACAATTTCATTTGGTGTTGATTGATATTAGAGTTATTAACCAGAGTTGTTGTTTTGTCTTTCAGATTTTAAAGTGAACTTTCAATATTCGTATTGATAAATTCTGCATTTCTCAGTTTGGAGAAAGATCAACTAAACCAGTCTTTATGCATTTTTCTAGTTGGTTTCATTTTTTTTCTCCATGGTTGTAAAGTTGGATTTTTGACTGAAAATTATTTTACTGATCTCACACACACACACACAGCCTCCCCCAAGAAATTGCCCTCTTTTGTTGCTCAGTAATTTGAAAAGAAAGATTATTAATTACTTAGGAGTAATCACATTGATCTGTAGGCTTAACATTTTACTTTGAGCCTTTTGAGAGTTGCAGCTGCAGTCATACAAAACAAAGAATAACTTGGAGTACCTTGTTGGGTTAATATGGTTTTAAATTAGACTTTGAAGGAGTTGACTCAGTCATTAAAGTGTTGTGACTGTTTCTCATAGCTTTATAAATTGAGTTAGGCTGTTGGATCAATTTGGAGCTCAGTGTGTTGAAGCAATTTTTTTTTTTTTTTTTTTTAAAACCAAAGCAGAGTCTCAAGTCATGTAGATAGTGTAATATAAACACTGATGTTCCATTCAGCAACTTTTTGCTTTCTCTTTAACAGCTATTTGAGTTGTCATTTATAAACTAACTGCCTTTAGTGAAACAGTTACTTTGCTGAAACATTCACTATCTTACTTTTATCCTTCCCCAAGCTTCTCATAGTCATGTGAAAAGAATAAGCATTTAACATAATTTCTGACTTATTTCCCCCAAGAAAGTAAAATAAACTAATGCTCTGTGTTGGACTTTTTTTCTGAAAGCTTTTTCTTTTTCCCCTCTCTTTTATAGATGGTGATGGAATTTCCTGATAATGTGCTAAACCTTGATGGACATCAGAATAACAGTGCACAATTAAAACAGTTCATTCAGGTAAATACATCCTTCTGGTTTTTTGTTTTTGTTTTGTTTTTTTTTTTAAGAAGGCCACATATCAGATCTTACTTTCCTTACATTCGTGCTTTCGCTGCTCTGGGGGGTGTCACTCCTGGAATTAAAAGACACATCAGCACCTATATACAATGACATTTTGGTACCAAAGTACACTGGGTGCATCCATTTTCTGTATTTCACAGCACTTATACACTGTTGTCTTGTCAGGAGGCAATTGCTGCCTATCTAGTTAGAATTGAAAACTTTTAAAGACAATGCATCTTCTGGTCACTGCCAGTTTATACAGAATGGAAACTACAATTTCTAAATACATTTTTCTTCTAAACACTTTTGAACTGCTTTTTCAAGCGGAAGTGTGCATTGCTTAAGATCAAGTTCTTATGATTAGTACCATACCAAGATAAAATTAATGTGCCAGTCTGTAGATTATATATAGTTGAATAGTGAGAGACGGTTTTGTGGTACCCCTGAAGCTTTAATAATAGAAACTTATCTGCTAACACTCTGGAAAATAACTGTAGCACTGTAACACCTGTAGCAACTGAAAAGTTGTGCCACTTGATGTCCTGAGGAACAGACCAGTGTGCTTATATGCAGCTTGTACTTACTCACTTGTGGTTTGACAGCAGCATTTCGGACATGCGGTGCATATAAAGCATAGCTGTGTTGTGAAAATAGCTCATTCTTGCTGTTGCTGTGATTAGTACTATTAATTACAGGAAAGAGGATTATTGCAGAGTGATATAATTTGTCAGATTATTTCATGTGTCTGCCTTTAAAAGCACAAACTTTAAATGCTATTTGATAATAGCTTTTCTTTTCATAAGAGGTATTACATAAAATGAGCTGAAAATATTTTCTCTTTTCAGTTGATGTATTTACATGTTCCATGGGATCGATTAGTTTTGCTATGTTGTATGGTCTTTTCTTTCTTTCCCCAGAAGTGGTGACAAGTCATTTCTACATTAGGAGTGTTTAAGTGGTGTGATATGACAATAATAAGGAAAAAAGCTATTGTGGCAAGACATTCCCTTTATAGATATAACTATGCTTACAAAGCTGTACTTTGTGTAATGAGGGGAAAAAAGTGATGCTCACAATCAATTCACTGACAGGACTCTGCTTTTACAGATGATGTTGGAAAGTGCCAGTAGTGCTGATACTGTAAGTGTAGATGTGTTGGTTGGTGTGTGAGGAAGGGACTCTCTTCTTCATAGCTGTGCTAGTGGCAGTTCAAGTTGATGAAGTCCAAGCCAGGAATTTAGCAGTTAGAAGAAGAAATACAAGGGTATGTGTTTTTTGTGTGTATGTGTGCCTGGATGTGTTTGACAGAGGAACCAGGAGAAGCTCCTAAAATTGTTTATTGACGTAAGAAATATTAGAAGGTGTTCTCTTTAATGTTCTATTATTAGCACACATTGAGTGATCACTACTGAAGTAAAATGTTTCACCCAGAATAGTAATGTGGGCTTTTTTAATTTCAGGTTTTAGAATTGTACTTAGGAAATGGCTTTTAGCCTTCCAGGAAAAATATTGCTAAATTGTCTTGGTCTGAACAAAACAAGTTTGTTATAAGTGAGATTTCCATATATGCCAATGAGCGTCCAGAAATTTCCTTTCTATGTGCTAGAGATAAAATGAGTGTGAGTAGAAGATGAAAACTTGCAGAGTTGTATGTGAGACCCTTTACTAAAACATCTGTGCTGAGGTGGAGAGAAAAGAGCTTCCTGATAAGGTCAGGGAGGTGTGCCATTTGTTCAGAAGCAGTGTTTGCTGATTTGAGTCGTAGGAGGAGGGAACAAGAGGAGAAAAATACTAGCTCCCTTCCAGAGGGTAGGCTGCAAGACTTGAAGCAGAATTCTTCCTATGATATTAGCAAGTGTGATTTTGTTCATACAGTAAGTATTCCAAGTGATCTACAGTGAGACAATGACCTGAAACTCTGAGCTCTGCATACAGTTTCCACAAGTGTATTTTGGTAAGGAAATGCTGTTGAAGGTGAAGAAATCTTGAACAGTTTAAGATATGTTTTTGTTTAATTATTTATTTCTTTTCTTGCTCTGTTTTAGAGACATAGCATGCTTAAACAGCAGGATCTAAATATTGCTATGATGGTGACATCACGTGAAGTTTTGAGTGCACTTTCTCAGCTGGTCCCGTGTGTTGGCTGTCGTCGTAGCGTGGAACGTCTGTTTTCTCAGCTTGTTGAGTCTGGAAATCCAGCACTTGAGCCCCTAACAGTAGGGCCAAAGGGGGTTCTTTCTGTAACTCGAAGCTGTATGACTGATGCAAAGAAGCTTTATACACTGTTTTATGTGCATGGGTAAGTTGGACCCACAGTTATGCTGAGATAATAATAATCAGGAGAAAAGGGAAACTACTTGCTGCACATTTGGCTTTGCAGCTTTCTGGTTGGGGACACTGAATTGTCACAAACTTAAATCTTGTAGTACATACTTGTCTTTTACAGCCATGTTAAACTAGTTATTGCCTGAACTGGGAAAAACAAACCCAGATGACCTCATCTTTCACAGCATCAGTTGCAATGCCATGATTGCAATTGAAAGACACCAATATTAAAATGTTTAGTCATTAATCTGAAATAGGCACTGTGTGTTTTTCCTGATGTCTGGAAGAAGTGTTTCTTCACCCCACTACTTTGCATGTAAAAAATAAAATAAATAAAAAAAACCAAAACAGCCCCAGTTCCCCCCAGAAAAACCTTTCTACCCTTGGGTAGAAAAGTAACACTGAGAAAGTGAACCTCCTGGGTTTGGCTAGCACAATAAATAGCCTCAGTCTCGGTGCCATTTTTCTCAGCTGTCAGTGGACCAAACAGTGACTGCTGACCGCAGTGTGCCATTGCCTTCCAGTTGGCTTCAGCTCTTTCTACTTCTTGCTCCAGTTAGCAGGCCAGTGAGAACTAGGAAAGGTTAGTGCAGAGCTGGGGCTACTGAGAGTTGGAGGGTGAGGTAGTGTAACTTGATTAAGTGGTCTTAGTGGTTCCCTGCACTTTAGAAATAGGTGTCAGTGCTCGAGGTCTGTTATTTATGAAGTTGGGCAGTAGCTTTTTAGATGTGGGTTGTCTTTATCTTGCTTGTTAGGATTTGTCTGGAAAACTTGTACTGTATTTTCCTTGTGTACTGCAGGATTGGATATCATAACAAGTAAAAATGGGGGACAGGAAGAAAGTTTTGGACTTAATGTTCATTTGCATACTTTTTTCTCATACATGAGCTGAATCAGTCCCTTTAAAATTTCTCTGGATAACTATGTTTTCAGAATACTAAGTTACATTTTTTCCTCAGGTCCAAACTGAATGATATGATTGATGCAATTCCCAAAAGTAAGAAGAACAAGAGATGTCAGTTACACTCCCTGGACACACACAAACCAAAACCTTTGGGGTAAGTTTGTGTTTAACAGGTACAATTCAATCTAAAATATTTTAAGGAACCAAACTATTGATACTAATTTATTTCCAAGCAGTGAGATCAATTTGTATGCTATTACCTGTTTGCCAGAGTAGTGATCTCCAAGCTATTTGGATTATAGTAGACCCAAATAGTTGTAGAGTAGGGGAGCAGGAGGTACTCGGGAGTTTTGGGCAGTGTGTGTTGTAGGGTGTGAGCCTTTCCCCATGTGTTTTTATAAGAAGGCATTTAGCCCTTTTTTGTGCAGTAAGAGCAACAGTCTTATCAGTAGGATGTTTAATACTTTCCCTGCTGCCCTTGCTTACGCTTTCTTGACTGGACAAAACTAGTGCTATAAGGTCTTCTGCCCTCCCAAGGGAAGATCTGTACTCCTTCCTCAGCGTGAGAATTGTCCCTCTGCCCTTTGTCAGAGCTCCCTGAGGCAACTGGTGATACTTTCATTCAAGTTTAAGGCTAGTATATGAAATCAGCAGTTTCCCAAAATGTGCTTGTTAGTTCTACCTGATCCATTTTTGCCTCTTGGCTTTTGGGTCTTTTACTTGGTGGTGGAGTGTTTTGTTTTTGTTTAAAAATATCCATGTTTAATTTCAATGCCAGTTGCCAAAACCCAACTTGGCCACTACAGACCAGTGCTATCTGATGTGTTTTTTATATCTCGTCTGACATAACTTGGAATATAGTCTGCTCAGGGCATGGATGGCTTCTGCATTGTGATATAAACAATGCTTTAGAAAGACAAACTGGTTTTTGTGCCCTACATCAAAAGGATTGATCAGCAGTTTTTCTCACATTGAGGTGAAAGGGTACATGCTAAACATATACATATCATTTTGCTTGGGATTATTAAAAATACCTTGTGCAACTCTTAATAAAGGACTTTATTGTGGTTGGACTGCAGGGTTAAAACTAAAAGTCTGTAAAATGTATTTTCTTGAAATGTGACAGCATGTTTTGAATACACCAGTGAAAAAGAGGCATAGATGCCTCTGTGTCTTGAAGTTGAAATGGTTTATTCCAGCTGGTTAACCAGAAAACCCCCCCTTGTAAATCTGTTGTGGATTTTTTTGAGTTTTCCTGTTTGTGGGGTGTTTTTTATGTTTGGAGGTTTTTTTTATACAATGATCAATAAATTAGACTACTATGCTTAGTTGGAGAGTCTTGGACCTTTTTTAAGCCAGTTGTGTTCTGCTTCTGGTTAAGCATACAACCTGTGAAAGCTTGATCATGGTTTCCAGTTCCAGGACGTGTGTTTTTCTGTGCAGACATGAGTCTCTTTGGGTTTAGACAAATCCCTTGAGATGCTAGGTATGTGGAATTTGACACTTGGTTTTTCTTGTGCTGCTTGAGGATAGTGGTAGCTAATCATTATCTGCTCTTATATTTTGGTTACAGGCCTTTCATATAATTAGTTCAAAGCTTATGTTATTCAAGCAAAAGATTGTAGGGGTGTATATATATGGTTTTTTTTAATAAAGCAAATTCAAAATGTTATGAAAGTGGGGGTTTTTTTTTGCTGTTTTTTTAGTAAGATTAATCTTTTCTGTGTAAGAACATACATCATGGAAGCTGCACTTACCATTTTGGCCAGGCAGAACAATTCTGAAACTGAATGCAGAGGAAAATGCTGCATTTATTTCCTCAATTCATGTTGGAATAAATCCCCTTAGTATTTTGAGTGCTGGCAGGTTAATAAGGAATATGTGGAAAAGCAGTATTTTAATATACTGCAAGTAAAGGTTTCAGCTTTGCCTGATAATGTGGCATGTGGACAATCAGTGTAGTTTCCTAAAGAAACATGGCTTGCACTCTGCTTGCTCAGTCGGTACTGGTTTGTTATGCTACAGAAGTGATCCGGTTGTATGAGTACTGGTATTTCTCCAAATAAATCTGCCGCCTTGAGTGGAAGCAAATATGTGAACAGTCTAGATGGGGAAGTGTCAAATGGAATTGTCTAACAGAACTAACTTTATTTATTAACTTAGAGCTTCTGCTTGACTTCGTTAAAAGAAACTTCTTCAGATGAGTTGCATCTGTTAGGCATTTTATACACACAAAAAAGGCTTTGAATTGTAATTGTGTGTTTAATTATACAAGTTACGTAACTAGGTAATACCGCTTGAGAGTTACTTGGTGTCCTCAGTTTCGGTGTGTGTGGTTTATGGCTACTCGGTTCCATTCGGGGCTAAGGAGCATTTTAACCTCTCAAATGCAAGCCATATGATCTGGCAAACTAGATAACAGCATACGGAAATACTCTTGAGGAGCTAATTATTAAATAGGAGCGCTTCTTCCCCTGTTTTCCTGCTCTGTTGTATCCATGCATGCACTTAAACAGAAATGACTGTTCTGATAAAATGTCAAGTGTAGACAAGCCTGTAAGTAAACATGACTTGCTATGTAAAGTTTGTTCTTTGCTCTATAAGTGTACTTTTAGCATATCCAAATGCGTATCGTAAAGTTTGAGGGTTTTTAACAAATTTTGGAAATTTAATATAGTGTGTTTTATGGTTTGTTGTGGTGGTAGATGCGTGGAAGTTTGTCGGGGTTTTTTGTTTTGCTTTTTTCTTTGGGCTTTTGTCTTTTTTTTTTTTTAGTAAGTTGTCATATAAAAATTAATCTACCAGAAGTATTAAAACTTGTATATGTTTATACTTAAGGTAATATTCTGAAAAATTACTACTGGTTTTCAGCTGTAACTTCAAAAAGTCGTTATGAATCTGTGCTTATAAACACAAACAGTACCATTTGTATCTCATGTCTGACCCTAACTTTCCTGGAAGCTAAGGCTTAGCCTATAAAGGATTCAAAGTTAATTAAGGAACATGCTAGCATTTGTTTAGGAAAAATAACTAGTTCATAATATATATGGTATAGGTTTAAAAGAATGTTTTTTAATACTATGTGACAGTGAAGGGAGCAGTAGCACACTCAGTACAGAGAAATTAAGTGCAGATAAGAAAAATAGTGAAGACAGCAGGAAGGAGGAGAGCAAGTGTAGCATCACTTTCCACTATGGACCTTTCCAGGGAGCAGTCAGGTAAACTAACGATGCTTTATTTCGCATCTTTTCTAAACCCTTAACAGGATAATGTACAGTCTTTGTTTCTTATGATTTTTTTTTTCAGGGGTTGTTGGATGGATGTGTGGGAGCTCATGTCCCAGGAATGCAGGGATGAAGTAGTTTTAATTGACTCTAGTTGTCTTTTAGAAACATTAGAAACCTATCTACGAAAACACAGGTATGTTAAAAGACCACAGACACACCTTCATTTTGAGGAGTATACGCTGCATTTCTTTTTTTAATCAAAATGTATGTTGAGTTCACACGATATTTAAAAGATTGGTCAGATACCCTTCTGAAATTTAAGAGCGTCATGGTGATGGAGAACCTTGCTAGATTGCATTGTAACAATTGATGAGACTGAGGTGGTGAAATATTCTTTGTGTTTTACCAATTGTTCTGGGTTGTGGTAGGGGCAGTCATAGTCACTGTCTTTTTTTCTGTTAGGATTAAATTATGATTTACAGCTTGACATATTAAAACTGTGTATATTCTTTGGCAAGTAGCCTACTCTGGGACTATGCCTGCTTTTAGGCTTTTAGGGAGTATGTTAAATCTCAAAATAATGTGAACTAAACTAATAGAAGCAGATTTTTAGGCTTGGTGTTGCTTGTGAATCAGTGTTTTAAAACAGTTGTTTATGACTTTGTAGTGCTAGTGGTATTAGGTGTCTCTTGCAGGTGAAAAAAGAGGCTCCTAACTTACTGTTGCATGTGTATGGTAACTACCATGCTGGTTAAAAACTTTTAATTTCCAGTAGTCTCAAGGTTCTGATGTAAACTGTGGGGGCACAGATGGGTGCGGGGGTGGTGGTGTGGAAATAACACTTTGGAAACAAAATAGCTTTAATCTCCTGTGACATTAAACATGGTGTTGGCAGCGTTCCTGATGCTAACCTGCAATAATATTACTGTTTTCTTTCCTTTCACCACAGAAACTAGCCAGTTATCATAGTTCTATCAAACTTCAAAATATGTTTGTCTTAGTGTTGTCAAGTGACTGGACAAACTAGGAAAGGGAAAAACACCATCCAGAGATGGCATGAAGAGCCAGCTTTTCAAGCTGAAAGCTGAAATGTGAGCAGCTTGTCTGACTTGCATTTTTAGAATAATATAGCAAGAGGTTTTGTAGCTTCTTGAAGATTACTTCCTCTTATAAAATAGAATGAGCTTAATTTGGTTGTATTGTAATTATAATAGATTTTATAATTATACTCCTCCCATATTAGTTATCCGAGCTATCACGTGCTTAAATTGAATACATTGTGTTATAAATAAACCTTGTTTGGCTATCTGTGCAGTAATCTAATAAGTCAAAATATGTTTAAAGATGCTTGTAGTGGAAACATTGCTCTTATACAGCAGGCAACAGAGGAAACTTTTTTTTTTTTCCTTATTGCTCATCACTCACTTGACTATGCTTTAAATACTTCTATAAAGTAACTTGGAGTGTGTTACTTGAGAGGAATTTTGTTCTGGCTTGTACTAATGATTCAGTTTGTTCACTATTGGATTTCTGATCTTTGAACAAATATGGAATTGCATATCCATATAGGAATTTCTCATATTAACAATTAGCCTGACTTATGCCTTGGGGCGTGAAAGTTGATATCCAGACTTGTAATATGTGATAGGCAGTATAATACATATAGTAAACTTGGGTGGCTTGCAGCCAAAGTCTTACTATTTTACCTTTTGAAGTAACATCAAACCTCATGTGACCTAGTTTAAATATAGCATGCGCTATTAAATAGCTGAGTATATTATAACCTAGAGTAAGCGGCTCTAAATTTCTGCTTGAATAAGAATTCAGTTCTGTTATGTTCTGTTCTAACACAGGTTTTGCACTGACTGCAAAAATAAAGTACTTCGGGCATACAATATTCTTATTGGTGAGCTAGACTGCAGCAAAGAAAAGGGCTACTGCGCTGCGCTTTACGAGGGTTTGCGTTGCTGTCCCCATGAACGTCATATCCATGTATGCTGTGAAACAGATTTCATCGCACACCTATTGGGTCGAGCTGAACCAGAGTTCGCAGGAGGGTATGAGTATGTAATTTGCTAGAGTGGGCTATCTAGCGCTTTGCTTCTTTATTTTATTATTGAATGTATTTTGCGAAAGTGATTTTTGCCTCCTTGCTGCATAATAAACTTCTGAATGTAAATATTCATATGGAAGTAGACTTTCAAGATAGTGCTTCAAAGTAGCAGAGACTTTATATGTGCTTTTGACTTTAAAGTGCTTTTAACTCTGAAGTCAAGACTGAAAGAAATTGCCAAATGTCTTCTAGTTCATTTGTTCACTCACTAGGGCTGCCTGCTTTTCCATTGAGGCGTTCAAAATATGCGAAATAGAAAGAGAACCTTGGTTGACAGTTTTAACAAATGCCAAGTGTTCAATTTAGTTTTGGCGCCATTTGTATTTTATAGTAATTTCTGAACCTGTTTTAGCATCTTAAAATTTTCCGATGAAAAAAACAATTCTGAGCCAAATATCTTTAGAACTCAATCATAACTGATTAGGAGGGTAAATCCTTTTCTAATGATTTTTCCTTAATAGATGACAGGTACAGATTAATAGTGAAATATTTTTACTTTGTACGGTAAGTAATGTATAAATTTCTATGTGTGTTTATTCAGCTTCAGTTAACTGACACGTAAATGCCTAGGAAGCTGAACTATTTGCTACATAAACTAAATACAAATTCTAGGAAACAAAAGAATGGCTGTGTCTCTTTGGCATTAAAACTCTGCCGATCCCTCCTGGTAGGAGCAGGCGATGGGGCGACACCTCCAGAAGTCACAGGTCGGAAGGCATAGTGCAGCTTAACAGTGCTGTGCACAGAGCAACGTGTCAGGAATGTGGTGGTGGTTTTGACCTGGTCCTTTCTATTTTGCATCCGCATGCAGCACAGCAGAACCTGATTAAAAAAGCTGCTCATGCAAACATATCTTCAGTTGTACATAAAGAAAATACGTCATTGAACTGCTTTGATGTCTTGGTAGACTTCCAGCTACTTTAACCATACTATACTTTGGTTCAACTCTTCCTTTAGACGAAGAGAAAGGCATGCTAAGACAATAGACATAGCCCAAGAAGAAGTTTTGACCTGCCTGGGTATTCATCTTTATGAAAGATTACACCGAATCTGGCAAAAGTTGCGGGCTGAGGAACAAACATGGCAGATGCTTTTTTACCTAGGTGTTGACGCTTTACGCAAAAGCTTTGAGGTAAAAATCCAATTTTATCTAACTTGTATTTGAATTTCTGTAGTAACTGTGTGCACTTTCACTAAAATTACTCTTCTGCTTTCTACTAACATTGGGCTGGGAGGAGCTTCAAGGGTGTTGCATTCAATCCCTTGTTCACTGCAGGCGACAGTTGTGTAATATCAATGCATAGCACAACTGAGCTGCATTCCGATGTGAAGTCTACTGGAACATAAAAGATTGACGCTTGCTTTTACTTTCCAAGCTGCATGTTACAGTGCACTGGATCTTCTGTGTTTTTAATTCACAGCGAAGGTATTTCTACCTGATAGCACTTATAGTAGCTCTGGCTACAACAGTTTTATTTGTCTTATTAGTAAAAGTAGAGGATGTGCTTTTGAATTAGAAACACAACTGCTAACCCTGGCATTCAGTGTGTTTCAAATCCACACTAATCCTGTGGAGTCTTGAACTTCAGACAGAACTCCGTGCAGTTCCTTCAACCTGTGCCAATAGTATATTCCTCTTTGGCTTGACACAGATTTTTTTTGTTTTATTTATCTTCCGTTTGTAATGACTGTTCTCTCTAAAAATTTTTAAACATCAGCAGAGGAAGAACAAAATCAATTTGGGAAAGATCACAGTAGAACCCTAATTTAGTTAGTTCTTGCAGTTTTTTTACAAGTAATTTTTTTTTTTTTAAAGACTTATAATGCTGTGGAAGCGGTGTTGGGCTAGGTGCACTGTGGCAGTTTTTGTCAAGTTTTGTCTTGATCTTTAATCTGGTAAACAATGGTGTTGAAAATTCATTACATGTAAACCTCGGGTAATTATACTGGTATCCAAGGTTGGCTGTGAATTCGAAGTACGGAGCTGTTGTATCTTTATATGAAGTCCTTTTCTAAGGTGAGTGGGAAAGACGATGTCTCATTTTGGCTTAAGGAGTTCCCAGAGGGATCTGGAAAAAAGGCACAAAACCAAAACCTGTGAATTTATTTTTGTTCTAATGTGTTTTTTCTGTGTTAGATAATCAGAGTATCTACCACGTAAACACAGATCCAAAAACACATTCAAGTCTGCAGCTTTTTACTGAAAACTGTGAATTTGGGCCATAAGTTAAACGCAGTGCTCTCCCCTGTACTTACATCTCCAGCAATCTAAATTTAGTGACTAAATCTGGAGAGGCATTTTTCTTCTACAGTCAATAGTTGTGTTGCTGTGACTTTATAAGAAAAAGTACACACCAGCTATTTTCCTCCTCCTTTTTATAAATGTAAAAGCTTGAATTGTGTTAACATCTATAAATAGATCTAACATCTTATAAACAGATGGCTGTGGAAAAAGTGCAGGGTATTAGTCGATTGGAACAGCTCTGTGAAGAATTTTCAGAAGAAGAAAGAGTGCGAGAGCTTAAACAAGAGAAGAAGCGCCAAAAACGGAAGAACAGACGGAAAAATAAGTGTGTATGTGAGATCCCTACTCCTTTGCAGGCAACAGAAGAGAAGGAAATAAATCAAGCAAAGGTAAATATTGATAGCATTGGCTTTTTGCTGGTGTTAAATAACTAGATTTCTGATTCAGTCCTTCATGCATCAGCTTACTGTTCCATGTTAGAACTCTTGAGAGGTTTTTACTGTATTTGAGAACTAGTTTTTGATCGCTAGTGGAATGTAATACTTTTTCAGATTAGTATGGTCTTTTTGTAAAGTAATTGCCTGGAACTCCTTAGCCTTTGTGGATCTGGCGGTGGTTTGTTGTTTTTTTTTTTTAAATCCTGAATCTAGGGGGTCAGGTTTTGCTAGAATATTTTTCAACTATTGTTGATCACTCAGAATATGGGAATTCAATAGTAGCAGACAACTACCATTAAATTTTGGGGGAGAGGAAAGCTTTAATTGACTAAGTAAGTGCAATTATTATTCTAGATCTCTTGACTGAACCTAATGGGCTAACTGTAGGTCATATTATTGTCAGGAGAGTAGTTTGGGTTTTTTTTAGTTGTCTTATACTTCTGAAGAATCACAAGCAATGCTGTGGCTATTATCAGTCCCCATCAGCTGTGTTTTCTTGTGGAAAGAGTATCCTTTTTAAAGATGCTGGCTGAACTACTTTCAGTACTTGTGAGTATTTTTGTTTGTTTTTTGTTTTAAGGAAAACTCAAACTTCACAGAAAGTAGTTGCAAAGCCTGTGGTAGCACCGAAGAAGCTAACAATTGTGTAGAAGTAATTGTTACTAATGAAAGCACTTCTTGCACCTGTCCTAGTAGTGGTACCCTATTAGGTTCACCTAAAATCAAGAAAGGTATGTTGAATGTCATTATTCTTAATTTTTATAAACACCTACCATTTGTGGGGTCAACAGTGCTCAGCTATTTTTAAAAATAACTTTTTAAAGAATTCTTTCTTGTTAGAGGCATAATTAAAGAATACGCAGCAGCTACTAAAGATTCCCGTAACTGTTCGCTTTGTCTCAGGTTTATCTCCGCACTGTAACGGTAGTGACTGCGGCTATTCGTCTAGCATGGAGGGCAGCGAAACAGGATCTCGAGAGGGATCAGACGTGGCCTGCACTGAAGGCATTTGCAACCATGATGAAAACGGTACGTTCGATAAGAATGTACTACTGGGTTTAGTGTACACAAACCTTAACGTGTCTGAGAAGAAAATTCCCTGTGTTTTGCAGGAGATGATTCATGTGTCCATCGCTGTGACGACAAAGAGGAGGACGGAGATAGCTGCGTGGAATGTTGGGCTAATTCAGAAGAGAATAGCACAAAAGGCAAAAACAAAAAGAAGAAAAAGAAAAGTAAAACTTTGAAGTGTGAGAATGAACATGTAAGGAACTTAGCTATTCCAGAATGCTTATCTAAATGCATATTTTAAAGTGGGTACAAAAGAATTTCAGAGTTCAGTTGTGACTGATGCTGTAAACAGGGTAACAAGGATCTTCTGTTACCTCTCCATCCGAGTTTTGAAATCGAGGTCCTTCCTCGAATGGGTTGTGGCAGAAGGAGTCTCTGCTCTTCTCTGTTCCTAAGCATGTGCACTTTTGCACGCTCTCGGTGAATTAACGTGCCATTTCTCCCTCCTCCCCAGGCACATGCGGTTCAAAAATATATATCCTTGCTCTCTTTTTGAATTTTTTCCTTTCCTCTTTCCCTCTGCTTCTATCTGAAACTCAAATGTTTCAGGTTTAACACTGCTCATAGTTCATTACAGGCTATTTTCAATTTTAGATTCAGAAACTTGGAAGCTGTATGGCAGATCCAGGTAACAGAGAGACCTCAGGAAATATCATGCACACAGAGTTTCATCGCGACAAGACCAAAGACACACATGCTGAAAGCTGCTGTAGCTCAGAAAAAAGCGGGCAGCAGTTGCCTTGGTTTGAGCATATGAAAAATGTGTCACAGTTTGCAGAACCTACAGAAATGTCACTTGTTCCCGATACTGGAAAAGGTGCCAAGAGCTTAGTGGAACTCCTTGTAAGTAACCACTTACTTTGAATTTCAGGTTGTAGCGTACTGCTTTAAATCCTTGGGTCTGAGGATGGGGTTTAGAACTCAGATCCCAGTGAAGAACTGTTACGAGAGAGAACATAACCGAACCTGAGATTCATAGCTTACTCTCCCAGGGTTCAGTTTGTTTGGTTTTGGGTGCTCTCTGTAAAGTACACAACTGGATGCTTTGCAGAGGAGGAGGAATTGCCTGTCACTGGAATGCAAGCGACAGAACTTGTATTCTGAGTATTCATTATCCCATACAATGAAGCGTGCGTTATTGCTGCCTTCATGCCTCAAATACTACTTCCCACTACAGGCTCCTTGGACAACTTTCTTCTTTCTCCCTTTCCTTCCCTTCTCTTTCCCCTTGCTTTACATCCTTCCCCCCCCTTAAACTCTGATAAAAGCCACCCTCTTTCAATGGAAATGTGCTAAGACTCTGAAGCTTATTCTGGTAGATTTTGTGATTGTATAGGCTGCCTCTTGCCTAAAAAAATAGCAGAGCGTTGTGTGTGAATCAGGTGGCTGGATTAGCCAGCTGAGACGTGGGGTGTCGTGACATGAAGGCTGCATCTTTCCTCAGAGCAACCGTAGACAACGTGTATGATTGCAAGACAGGTGTACTGCACGGGAAGGGCCATGCTCGAGTTCTCAAATGCCTGTTTTCATTTGTAGGATGAGTCTGAATGCACTTCTGATGAGGAAATCTTTATCTCACAAGATGAAATACAGTCCTTTATGGCAAACAACAAGTCTTTTTACAGCAATAGAGAACAATACCGACAGCATCTGAAGGAGAAATTTAATAAATACTGCCGCTTAAATGATCACAAGGGGCCCATTTGTAACGGTTGGTTGACAACAGCTGGAGCAAACTAAATACAATAAAATAGCTCTGTCTTTCACTGAAATTCTCAAGATGACTACTGCGCCTTCTCTTTCAAAAACTTAATTTAGTGACTTATGGCAAAATTTTAAATTAATGTGATTTTTTTTTTTGGGGGGGGGAGGCTGGTGGAGGTGATTTCATTAATTTTGTTCTTTCTTCAGGCTTGTATCTTTAGTTGAGTAGCTGTGCAAGCCTCTCTTATAATTTAAGCCATCTC
Source organism: Aramus guarauna (assembly GCA_013400195.1). NCBI lineage: Eukaryota > Metazoa > Chordata > Aves > Gruiformes > Aramidae > Aramus > Aramus guarauna. The sequence goes on from VXBL01008294.1 coordinate 658,397, forward strand.
TTTTCATTAAATGTTTCTCTTACTGTGAGACTTACAAAAAGCAAACTAGTGGCAAAGTAATGTTGTACCTATAATTCTGTACAGAATGACAATGAGCTGAATATAAGATTTTACAAAGTAGACATCCATTCGCAAAATGTTTTGGATGTAATATGTCAAAGCGCAATGTGCAAAATTTAAATAAAGAATATTTATTAATATGCATAGTAAAAGTTGGTGTGCGCGTTTCTACTTTTAACGCTCCTTCCCAGCGGTCTGAACTCTTGCTGTTCAGGCGGACAGCCGTCGCTTTGGTCTGCACAGCGTTGTGGAGGACACGTGCCTGGGAAGAGTACAGATCCTTCAGCCTCCCGGGCTGCGTGGCTCTGACATGTGGTTTGAAGATCTGCGGGTCATTGCCAAACAAGCTGGGTCCGCGATGGCCCGGTTGTGTCGGTGTGGTTGGCGTACTCAGCATCGCGTGGCCGTTCCGCTTCCAAGCTCTGGGATAATAATCGGTGCGGCTACACGGAGCTCTTGGCTGTCTCTAAACAGCGTTGTGCTGTGTGGACGTGCTGTACAAGTCTTGACGCTGCTGCTGTGCCCGAGAGCTCGGCATGTTCGGTTTGGTGATGGTACCCAATTTGTGAGCACGCAGCCTGTGCCATTTTGGGGCTTAATTTAGTTTTTCATCAAGACACTGATGCCAGTGAGTTAGGAGACTGCTGTGCTCCTTTTCCTTCTCCCCTGACAACACTGACTGAAGGTTTCTGCATGAGCCCATCAGAACAAAATGGAACAAAAAGCAGGTTTTCAACACGCCTTGAGGTTTTCTTAATGGAATAATGGACAGAACAGGGATGCCTTTGCATAAATACCCTTTCAGCCATATCTTATTCTTACAAATACGGTATGTAATGGCATGGCCTCTTTGTGAGAGGGAGATCTGACAAACCTTGAAGGTGGGGGATGTGGGAGATTAAGAAAAAAACAGTTTAAACCCCGGTACTAAACGGACAAGACTGGAGGTGGCGGCACGGTTGTGCAGGGTGAGCATCCACGTTGGGCTGACGGGAGCTGACTGCTGTGGCACTTACACCTAGAAGCTGTTACGTGTTGGGGTGTCAAGAAATGGAGGGTAGTTGTCATACAAGTACAACTCAAAACAGGAATTAAAAATGATGTATGCACATTGAAATAAAGATCCAAATGTTTTCATCATCAGAAAAAAGCCCCGAATAACTTCACTATTTAAAGGAGATCACGCTCTGTTAGTGCACACCTCCGCTTGGTTATTTTATAGCTGTTCTACAAAATCAGATGTAAAAAATACATTTTTGAGTGAGTTTTAACTTCATTTTTTCCAAGTTAACAGATAATACTAATAAATAGCCCCTTTGGATATTAGTTAAGATATATTTACTGGTTATTTCACTCCATAGTTTTCTTCTGTGTTTTTTGTAATGAAGACAGGAATGCTTTTTTTTTTATATGGCAAGGCTTAGATTTTGGTAGTAGTTGCCACTAAAAGAAGAAAATTCTGTTTTGGGGAGGGGTAAGCAGAATTGCAGAATATCGTTCCTAATTTCCACATTTTCTGTACTGTGGTCCCTTAGTTTAAAGGGAAAGAGGTTTGTGTTCTTGGCTTCGCCTCGTGTTCAGCCACGTTACAAAGAGGTGCTGTGCCTGGCGATGCTTCGTTTGCCCAGGGCTCCCCCAAGAACACGTACGGACTCTTTTCCTCGTCCTGATTTTAACGGTGAAATTCAGTTTCATGAATTTCAGCTGCCTCTGAAGCCGCGCAGGCTCTTGTGTTTGCTGTGGCAAGCGGCTAATTGTGCAAAAGAGAAGAAGTTTCCATCTTTAAAGCGAGGAAGGGGAGCCCCTGGGGTGGGGGTTCTCTTTACTCAGATACTCCGTGGTTAACCTCACGGAGCGGAGCTGCTGGCCGCGTGCTGCTGGTGCACGCACGAGGAGCGGGCTCAGGTGGGTGGTTGTCCTTGGGAATTGCTTTTAAGTGGAGCGTTCATTGGTTTGTTCTCTAGCAGGAGCTGAAACGATGGGAAGAAATGAATTAAGACCACTTTTTTTGGCGATCAGGGTCATACCTTGGAGGAAAGCAGCGAATATTGGAGCCGCTTCGGCACGCGGCCAGCTCAGCCGTCAGCAGGTGCTGTCTGTGGCGTTCGCTGTGTGCAGGATGGCAGCACCTACCACCCCCCCGACACGTTTATTGTGGCCTGGGGGCATTTTCACTGCAACAGCTCCTGCGTCCTGGTGGGAGCCCTCCGCTCCTCCTGGGCCTCACGCCTGCCCGAGCGCAGCCCCCCGGGAAAATCTCCTGCACCCCTTGCCCTGCTGGGTGAGATGCACAAGTGCTGCTTCCGTTTTTTACAAAAGCTAAAGAGTAGCTGAATACCGGTGTAGTTTATTCTTTATTTTTTTAGGTTTTTTTAATTTTCAGTGACAGGCTGTGTAATCAGCTCTGGGGGGTGGTACGTAGGCATCAGGCTTTTAATAAAGTTCTCCTTTGTTTTGTGCCACTTGGAGGTAGGGGTAAATTAAGGCGCCCAGCGGCGCACGGCCAGTGAAAGGGAAGGGGGAGGAAACACCTTCACAAATGGCTTTCCCAGCGCGTCCTTGCTGCAAGCCCTTGTCCCCAGCCGGGAGACGGACCCTGGAGATCAGCAGTTCTGCTCCGGATCTGACCCGCTCCAGAGCAAAGAGAATGATCCCCCGAATTCATCCCCGTTAAGGTGGGCGGCCGGCTGTCGCGGGTCGGTGAGGGTGGCAGAGGAGGGTCTGGGCTCAGCGTGGACCCGCGCACGGAAACCGTCGGGCTGGAAGCTGCGGAGCCTCCGGCCGAGGAAGTCCCTGGGTGGCACGTGGCTGCAGCGCGTCGCCTTCTCCCCTCTCGGGTTCGCGCTCATTTTCGGAACTTCTGCGACTCGTTGCTACAGCAGATGCTTCTGCTTTGGAGGGAACTGGGTCTGTAACCGCTTTACGGTTCTTCCTACACCCTGTTGGGGCTGTGTGCTCCACTGTGAGAACGGTCGCACCTGGGAGAAAAATCCCCAAAAGATGCTCTCTGCAGAAAGCCCAACCTCCCGTTGCGAACTGACCTATTCCACCTGAGAACGGCTCGTCTGCCTTATTCGAGAGGCGTCTAGGGTTTTGCCGCGAAGCCTACAAAAGACTGCGGCTGGATCCAAGCACCCCTCAAAAAACTTGTTTTTATCTTTCCCCTCCTTGTACCATTTGTACGCACCCGCTCTGCATCATCCAGACCCGAGTCGGGGCCCGTGTTTACGTTCCCCACGTTATCTGTGTCACGTCACTTTTCCACCAGCAGCGTGCTCGTGTCTCGGATAACCTCAGGCAGGGAGCCCTGCGCACCCACCGCCCCCCCGGCCTCTGCACGCCGCTGGCTCTGCCTCCCCCAGCGCTCTGAGCACCCCTGGGCTTTGGAGGCCTAAAATCTTAGATTTGAGAGAGACGTTTCGGCAAGAACCACACGTCGTTATCCTCCTTCGGGTCTGTGCGGTCTCTGCCCGCAGCGGGGACCCGTTCGTTTATTCACACGCGTGTATTTACAGCTCCCCCTTTGCCCACGGCAAGTAGAGAAGGTCTCGCCATCGCTGCCCCGTCGCTCAGCCCAGATCTCTGCTTCTGCAGCGCTGAAAGAGTCGTCAAGTCCCCCAACCCTTTCCTCTGCCATCAGTTAAATATCCCCACTTTTGTCTCTTCCGGTTCAATTAATCCATTTCTTCAAAAGTTTCTGCGCATTATTCAAAGGTGCTCCCTGGTCTCGGGGAGGGGGATGACGTCCCCTCCCAACCCCGCTCCCTCCCGTGCCAGAGCCCTTTCCTCTCCTCTCCCCGAACGTGTCTCCCTCCCACCCCCCTCCTCCCACCTCCCCCTTCCTTCGTTCCCCCTGCCTTCCGGCTC
>VXBL01008294.1:663185-712129 GCA_013400195.1 Aramus guarauna
TGGTCGGGCCCCCGCCCCTGTCCGCACCCCGGCCGGAGGGCAGAGCCTGGTGCCCCCGGTGCACCGGGGCTTCCCCGGCTGGGCGCAGTGACGGAGCCCCGAGGGGTTCTCCCAGCCCGGAGGAGCCGGGGCGGCTGGTTGGAAGTTGCCCGAGGAGCGGGTTCGGTTTTGGGGTATTTTTTGGAGCTACCGGTTCTCGAGGTGAAAAATAGCGTCTGCTGCCCGAGCCGGGTCTGGGCTGCGAGACGGCTCAGGGCTCGTTAAACCCGCTCGGTGTGGGATGTCGTGCTGGCGTTCGGGAGGTGGGATGCTCTTACAAGTTAATGTTAAAATAGAGTTTCAGTCTTCAGCGTGCTATTTATCCCTGCGACGAGCATCTCTAGAGCTAAGTTGAAAACCTCATGACATCAGCTTAAAAATAAAGATGCTTAAAAGAGTTTCCGTGGGGTGCTTTTTTGTAGCTGGATGCGTTTGTAGGCTCTGCCTCGTAACGGCACGAACTAAAGCTTATTTACTTTTTAAGACGTTTCCTCTGAAGGAGGAAAAAAGTTATAGTCAGACAGCTGAAACCTTGTCACCTTGGTTGGTTGGTGCCTGCCAAGCAAAGGAGATCTGTGTGAACATCCAGTGTTTGTATGGCCTTAGCAAAGGTGGTAAGGACTCGCTATGCGCGCTTGACCACACCAAGAATAAATTGTCCAAAAAATCACAGAGAACCAGGCTTGACGCTGCTGGTGTTGCTGAGAAGTGAGGTTAAATAAACGCTCAGAAGCAGCAGAACTTTTTCCATTCTTCGTCCTGAATGAGAAAGATACCACTTGCGGAGAGGAGAAAATACACCGGTGTAACTTATTTAACTGTCCCTTGGGGATGCCTGCTAATTTTGGACTGCCCGACGTTTTGATACTGCGGTTTACAGGGAAAGCCAAGCTCTCCAAAGGTTTTCCCATGTGCGGCTGACGGTGTTTAATGTGCTTCTATTCCCTGGCTTCATGAGGCCGTTGTAGCCTCACAGTGTCTGGTAAAGGATTCCGTAAAGGATGCCGTTCCTTCCCGTTCCCTGCCCATAAAGAAAGCAAAGCCATTTCCAATATTGCCCTTTCTTTTGATTTTCTTTTTGCTTTTCTTTGGTAAAGAGAATCAATGAAACTTGTGTGTTCCTTCGGTGCTATGGAGGAGTTTCCTCCCTTTCTGAAGCCTGAAAGCCTTTCTGAAACTCTTCTGGCAAAAATACAGTCTAGATTTAAGAAAGAGTGGTCTTTTAAAGGCTTTACCATTTTATTTGAATCCGCACATAATGTGATGATGTTTTATATAGGTGATTTTTCTAGGTTGCTATGGTATGGACATGTACTGAGCAGTATTGACCGGTCGGCATCTTCCAGGTCTCGTTACTGTGGTGTTTCAAAAACTCGTTTTAAACACCCTAACTAATGTTTGACCCTGCTTACTTCTTTCTCCCGTCCTCTCTAAGGACCGAATTGTGTTTGCGGTGCACAGTCATTTGTTTTGGTAGGTGTCTGGACTATGTTTTGCTCCGTTTCTATTTTGGTTGTATTTATTGCGAAGCGTGTCTCGTTAAAGAGGAAGAAGAAGATCCCAGAGGTGCTGCTCGCTTGGGGAGGGGACGGTGGTGGAGCACAGGGCGGTCCAGGGTCACCCCAGGAACAGGTCCATCACCTCAGACTGGCTGCCAGGGATGCTTGTGTTGGCGCAGATGGGGCTCCTGCCATGCCTTCGGAGCAGGGTTGTTTACCATAACTAAGCTTTCCTCCAGCAGCTTCACCTTGTGGGGTTTTTTAATTAAAAAAAAAAAAAAAAAAAGGGCAGGTATTCAGGCTTGAGACTGTTGAGCTCATGCTGGGACTTGGGACTTTGGACGTGGCTGTAAGAAGCCATCTTGAGGAGCAGGAGTTGGCGTTGCGTGCAGGAGGTGATGGTGCTGTGGCCGCCGCGGCAGGCGATGCGGCCAGACCTCGTCTTGGGAGCTGCCAGCAGGGCTCCTGCCCACTGGAGGGGCTTCGGATGCTCCGGGCAGTAGGAAGGAAACAGGAAGGTCCGTGCCATCAGCACACTCCGCGACCATGTCGTTACCTTGATTAGTTATTGTGTAACTAGATCTATCCACAAAATACATTCATCTGTAATCTCCGGCTGCCGATTTTCCAAGTCGTCGTTGGTTGGGAGCTGGAGGACGGCATCCTCGTGCAAGGCCTGGGCGGGGATTTGAGGGATGTGCTAATTTGGGAAGAGCGGCTCACGCGTAAGGGGAAAGCAGCGCTGATGTGCAGGGCTGGGGTGCGGTGACAGAGGGACGAGAGGAGAGGCGTACGAAGGAGCTGAGGGCTTGGGCTTGTCAGATGTGAATAAAGGAGAGGTCAGAGCTTCGCGGCTGTAATTGCTGCAGGACAAATCTTGATGCTGTATTAAAATTGAACAATTCGCTAAATACCACTGTGGATACTGGTGTACAGAGGAGCAAGCCCAAGAAATAAATCAAGGCAGCTTGAAATGGAAAGAGTGCAAATGGTACAGTTTAAAAGCAGGAATGCAGTACTCATTTTGTAGCACAAAAGCATATGTTTTTGTTAATGTTATGCGTTAGTCATCCATTTTAAGGTGAAGTGGCTGGAACCACTCTATATGGTAGTTTTATAACCTACAGTAAACTGGTGACTGAAAGAGTGTGTTGTCTTGTGGGGAATTTAACTCAGGCAATAAATGCTATGTCAAGACTTCTTAATCTCTTGAAAAATCAGATTAAGGCTTGAGGCAAGGTAACGAAGGAATTGCAAAGTTGCGGTTTTGTTATTAAACCTGTGTCACGACTCCAGTGCTCTTTATTTGACTTTTGAAATAAAAATGTTAATGGCTTAAAAAAACTGCAAAAGGTTTTTTTTTTCTTCTTCTTCTTTTCTTTTCTCTTTTTTCTTTTCTTTCTTCCCCTGGCTGTAGAAAAGCCACGCGCTCAATTTGCCTTGAGTTAGCGCACTGACTGACTTCAGTGGTATCATTTCAAAATTGGAGTTGATTTTTTCTTTTGTCACATCTCTGTACGTGCAGACGTGGCCATCGCAGGCTCCGGAGCCTGAGTTTCCCCTCTGTAATCGTATCTAGCTGCGATCCTTTAAAATTCAGTATTGACCCTCCTGCAGTCCATGTGCGCAAGCAGCCGCGTGTTCCCCACTCATCACACCACTCTTGTGAGTGGAGACTCTGGGTGGGTAGTCCAACAGTAAGGGTTTTTTTACTATAGTCAGACTTGGAGGAATAAAATATAATTAAAATGGCTTTATTTTACTTTTGCATGCCAGGAGATAATTTGGGTTGAAAGCGTGTTTTGAATGAGAAGCCGAGAGGTACGAACAGCTGTCACAGACTTTTTGGCGTGTGCTCTTGCTGAGTGTTTTCTGCTCTTCAGATATCTACGTGCATTCCAAGTCAGGAGCGAGCGTCAGTGTTTTAATGGATTAGCCAAGAGTTTTTAGCAGTCTGATAGACCGAGCTTTGGTGGAAGCTGTTCCCTATTAGATGATCACCGTCACGGGGACCCCCTTGCTCGATCAGGGCGTCTCCAGTGTGCGAGAAAACTTTAATGACTTACTACAGCTTAGCTGGTACGTGCCAGCATGTCAAGCTGCAGTCACTCCATCCCGCAGACAAAAGGCAGAGCATCGCTTTCGATGGCTTCTATGAGGCTCTTCAACTTTGTTCTTCCCGACGTTTTCCAGAAATTCATATTTAATGTCTGGCTTCTTGCAGCAGCACAAAAAAGGGAGAAAGTTTCCCCATGCACAGAACAAAGCGTTTGCCCCCAGCTGGTAAAACACTCACTGGTCTTTTATTACGTGTGATGCCTAAGTTTTATTTTGCAGTGTTCTTCCTCTGGGGTGAGGGAAGGTGTGGAGGGTTTTGGTAAATGTGGGATCTGGCTCAGAGCGCGGCAAAGGCATCGAGGTACCCCAGCGCTTTTCTTTTGGAGGTATGAGACAGGGAGCTGTTTCCAAAGTTTCTGATTGACACTTGGTATTACGCTCTTACATAATAAAATGTAATTGAATGTATTTTTATATTTGTAGAGAATGGCAGAAGCGCTGGCAGGAGTTCTCCCTCCGGCCCCGGTGTGGGAGCACTGGATCCCGCGTGTGGCCGGGGCCAGTGCCGACGGGGGAAGCTCTGGTTGGGGCAGTCCCACCTGCTTTGGGTCGGGCAGCACCTGATGCTGCTGCACTTGGTTTTGCTAGAAACCTTCCAGCAGTTGCTCATTCCTTTGATACCTTGTGTAGGGTGGCCAGGGACATCTGTCACTTATTTTGTGAAATTTTTTTTNTTTCTTTTTTTTTTTATTTTTTTTTTTTTTTTTTTTTTTTTTTCCCCAATGCCTTCCAAGTGTTGTTAATTCATCGCTTGGAAAAGACTTTTCCAGAGAGGTGCCGGAAGTCAGCTGGCTCTGCAGTCCTTCACATCGCCGCTGGAAATAGCTGAGCTGATGGGGTTGCAGGGTCCGAGTGCACAGAGCTTGGCGTGCCGGCCGGCTCGTCTTGTACGGCTTGCCCTGGGATCCCGGTCTGTGATGGGAATGTCTTGGGTCCGCTGCAGGCCAAATAACAAAGCGTCTGGCTGCTCCTGGGGGCCCAGTGAGCATCCCCCTCTGGGGCAGCCAGGTACCGCTGCCTCGGGAGAGGGTGGCGGGGATGGGGGGGACCCACTGCAGCGGGGATGGGGGGACCCACTGCTCCGGTGAGGCTGCGTCGGTGAGCGAAGGGAGATTGGGGCCCTCGGGCAATGACCTGCTTCAGGGCGTTGGAGAGATTTAACCATGGATGTCGTATTCTAAAAAAAAAACAAACAAACTTTTATCCTCTTTGTTGGGGTGCAGAGTATGAGCTGTGCAGGAAGCAATAAATATGGTTTAAAATACAAGGTTTAACCGATTAATTCTAATGCATTTGTGACAGTTATTGATCAAAGGTAACATTTATAGCCAAGGACTGCATTGTCAAGGTTAAATCTTGCTCAAGGACTAGCCTTTGATAAGCTGAGCTATCGATTGCAGGTTTGAGCAGTCCAATCTCTGAAGAGGTTAGTGCTCTCTTCATCAAGCAGTGCCGTGGTGGTGCGGGAGGAGGAAGAAGTAGCTGAGCCTTCCTCCCGTCAGCTGAGCATCCCGAGTAGCCATTTGCGGGCTGGCCGATCGCTTCCACCGGTCGCTGCCCAGGTCGTCCGGTGCACGGGAGGCTCTCAACCCCTTCAGTGCTCCAAGGTGTTTAATTAATGGCTAAATTGTTTCGTAGTACCTGAATGTGGAATATAATTATGTTTTGTGCACACATCACATTGATGGCTTGGGGGTGAGCTGGTTAAAATTTTGGCCCCCTCTGTGGATTCCTGTCCGTGGGGTCGAGCTGTGGATGTCCCTGCAGTGCCGGGTGTCCACGGTGGGGTCTGTCCCTCTGCCCTGTGGCCACGTTTTGCGGGGCATTCCCGAAAACACAGGTTTGCCTCTGTGCCTGTGCAGTCTTAATCTTGCATCGTACAGTAACGGGTTTGTGAATTTTGGTACCCGGCTCCCATCCGCCGGGCAGCCTGGCCAAGGCTGCCCGCAGGCTCTGCGGCTCCCATCCTGCCTGTGCCGAAGGTAGATGAGCCGTTGCCCCCAAAGGCACCTCATGGACCTCATCGCTCCCCATCTCCTCTTCCCCCGGACCCGTCGCTCTCACGCTGTGCAGGCTGCAGAGCTGCTGGGCTGCACGGTAGCCTGATGAATTATTTTTTAAGGCAGGAGGAGCAGCTCCAGGCAGGATAATCCTAAGGCATGGTCTTTGTGTGTGGATGAATGACCTTCAGCATCTCCTTGACCTCTGGAAAGGCTTGTTTTGTGTTTGGTGAAGGCATTGCCTCGGGGATGGTGGGTACTCAAGGCCTCTGAGGTGCTTTTATTGCCTCTTGTCCCTGACCAGATCCTTTCCTGATTAAATACGAAATAGATCCCATAATTGCTGTGGTGAGTAGTGGGAACAAATGTTTCGATGTCCCGATGGCTTTCCTCAGCCTTGAAGCTCAGGAGGCACATGGGGGGAAGGGTTGCTTTTAAACTGGGTTGGATTCACCTTCCTTCCCCCAAAATGTGCTTTAAAAATGTCTCATTGCAGCAGTCCCCCTTACCTGCTTCTCTTCTGTTCCCTTAGGCTTCGCAGTACAGCGGCAATACCAGGGTATGTCACGCTTGCAGCCATAAAAATGAGGAATAACTGAGCCTTTCCTGGGGTTTGGGAGTCATGGCGGGGTGCTTGTCCTGCCTCTGCCTTGCTGTGTAACAAGGCAGATCGGGTAGCTGTTCCGTGCCTCAGTTTCCCCATGTAAAACCGGGCAGATGCTGCCCTGTGACAGTGGGAGGGCTGTACGGGAGCAGCGATCTGACACGGAGGGGTTTTTCTGGTCTGTGTTTTGAGTTTATGGGGCAGGGAGGTCCGGATGCAGCAGTGTTGGGGAGTAAATACAGCCGTGGTTTTCCTGGGGCTTGTTAATGGGTAAAGCTCCGCAGAAAGTAGCGGCTGTGCCAGGGTCAAGCTTTAACCCTTGCTCCTGCCCGCATCCATCTGGGAAGGGCTAACGGTAATTTCCTGGCTGACAATATCGTCGTTTTGCCTTGGTCGGTCCCGGGTGTGTTTGCACCCACCTTAGTTCTATGGGGTACAGAGGAACCGGGGTGCGATGGGAGCAGAGGTCCTGCAGTCTTGCCCCTCCAGCCAGACTTTCCTCCCTCTTAGGCTCGTGCAGATCAGCTGCAGCTCTGCTCAGCTTAACTGGGGATTAGCATTGGCGTAGACGCGAGCAGTGTCGAGCCCGCCGTGTCCAGTGGTGTTGGTACAGATGTGTAATTGCGGCACCCACTGCGATGGAAGTGGTAATCCCTGCTGCCGCTTGCTCCGACCGCCGCTGGGCTGGGGCGTGCGGGAGCCTTCGCCACGCTTCTCAGCGGGGTGTAAATCAGGGGTGTCTTAACATTCAGGACCTGTTGTCTGAATTTTGGTACTAGGGAGCACTGGGAGCTGGTGGGGGAAGGCCGGCTCCTCTCCAAGTGTGTGTTAATCTGTCTTTTCGGAAGAGGATTTGTGGAGGATTACATGGGCACAGGATGGGAGCCGATGAGACGGAGATGTTTGGGGACCACAGCTCGCTCTACCCTCGCAGCAGGAATGCTTGCTGCTGTGTGTGATGGTGCTGGGGAAGAGTGGGAAAACACCCAGCTCCGAGCTCTGGAGAGAAGCCAGGGCTGCGGTGTGGGGTGTGGAGAGGAGAAAAGGCCGATCTTGTGGTCTGACGGCAGGGACCTGCTGTTCTGGTGCAGCTCTTTCGGGTGCTTTGCAGGTGCTGGCAGGTGCGTTGTGTCCCAGCGAGGCGTGGGGCTTAGCCAAGCTCTGGGAGCCCCGCGGCCGTGATCGATGCTCAGGTTTTCCTGGGCTCTCGGGCGAGGAGCTCACCGGTGGGTTATCATCTGCTGCTTTTTGTCCCGCAGGTGGGGACGCTGGGGCTGGGAAGGGGTAAAGTTCTCCAGTGAGCTTGTGACAGAGCTGGGAACGGGCCCTGGCCGTCCTCAGGGGTGCTTCTGAGTCTTACCCGCAAGGTACGGCGATACATTCGGTGACAACATACGTTATGCAGGGTGGCCATGTGCTGATGGTTTCTGTGGACCTCCGATCACACCCTAGATCTTCAGGGTATTGCTAGGAATCTCAGACCTTCACTGCTGCAAGATTAGGTGGAGTTTGATTTAATTAAAATAAATACATGCATTTTTTTCAGCTCCCTGAGGTAGTGGAGGTGTGCTTGCATGTGGTGTAGATGACACAGAAGGCACATGCCGTGATCTGAGGGTGTCAGGCTGAAGCTCGGCTCGGCTCTGCCCTCCAAGTGCTGTGTTTGCAGGTTGCCTTGGAAATCTGCGCTCGAACAGGCGGCGATCCAGCCCGCGACACGTGGACCATCGGGGCTGCTGTGTGCAGGCACTCGGGTGTCTTGGACGTACGTGGTCTTGGAAGCCCCTGCTTGTGAAGGCAGCCAAGGGCTGGGGGAGGACCGCGGGCAGCTGCGATAGAGCAGCATCGGTCTTAATAAGAGCACTGGGGTTCTTTGGGGAAGGAAAGCATCTACGTGCCTGGCTGTGTGGGAACCTGCTTTATGCGTGTTGGAGCCGAAGAGCAGGCAGGCACCTACGATGCTTGTTTTAGGATAGTCATACTGAGAATAAGCAAGAGAGATTGCTCTAATGAGCTGTCATCGGAGGAGCAGCGTATTTCCTCCTCCCCCACGCCAGCCCATAGCAACATGATCTGAGCAAGCAGTTAAAAAGAAAAACCTGCCTTCAGCCTTGATGTGAGGAGTGATTGTTTGAATGACTGAAGGTAGCGGGGACGTTCAGAGCAGCGTAAATGGGGCGATTTGGCTTGCGTGTATGACACTGGGAGCTTAAAATTGTGAGCTAGGAAAAAAATAATCTGGGATGCTTAACTACTGAGAAAGTGCAGGGAGCAGAGAGGGCTTGGAAAAAAGCAGTGTGAGACTGGAGCAGTCTGAGAGGACAGTTCCCAGTACTGGGAACTGCTCAACCAGACCCCTGTTCAGCAGGGAGCCTGGCTTCAGTGCCTGGGATGAAACCAGCTGAGTGGTCCCTGGGCCACAGTCAGCCACGGGCAGGAGATGCTGCTTGGCCCCTGCGCAGCCTGTGGGGCAGGTACTGTGTTGATGCTCAGCGTCCAGAGCCCGGGCAGCATCCAGGAGATGTCCCAGAGAGCTGATGCCGGGGATATAGCAGAAGGTAATTTTGTGCTGTCTCTGGTGGGATTCGTAACCTGTGGCAGCACCAGAGGCATGAGGAGTGCAGCGGGAGAGAAGGCTGCCGTGCCGTAGCTCTGATGGTGACTGCAGTCACAACTGCCCGGCTGGGACTGTTACCCCTTAGATGTCTCTCCATGGTCTGCTTCTTGCTGCTGGAAGCTGATAAACAGCAAATAGGTCCAAGAGATTCCCCAGGGTTCTATTCCCTTCTCTTTCACAAAATGAGATCGGATTTTTCTGGGTTATTTATTATATGAGTGCTGATTTTGTGTGCCACCTGTGAATCTTTGCCAGGACTGTAAAGTCAGTACATTTAGGATGATGCAGGGTGAAAAAAATACATACAGGGACTTAAATTTTGTCCAAGTTTTGATCACTTTTTTTCCTTTGCCTGTGCAAGAGGTGGTGGGTTTCTGGAGCTGTGTGAAAAACTGTCTCCCTGATCAGGCAGCCTGTACTTGAGATGCACGTCAGGTAAATGGACTGAAACTGGTGCTAGTCCGTCTTTATCTGTACTAGACTTTGGAATTGGTGCCCACAGCTGAGTACTGCACGTTTGCTTTTCCATTTAAACCTTCTTTTCTGAGCTTTTCCATCCCCACCATTCTGCCTTCTGTCTTGGAACAGACACGGATCTGAGCTGAGGAGCAGCGATTGGTGAACAATCAGTGAAAAGCGTCAATGTAAAGCTCAGGAGGGGGAAGGAGAATCACTTCACTGTTTTGTTGATTTGAAAACTCCTTTCAGACTCCCATGGAGGCCTGGTCTGGGCACCTGGAGCCAGGCAAAAGGATCTGGAAGAAACGTGAAGTAATATTCATCCTCAGATCATATGCGGGCAAAAAGCCCCAGGTACCCGGCAGCTCTCGGAAGGGGCTCGGTGTGATTACCTCCAATTTACAGATGGCGAAACAGCTCTGAGTCTTGCCCATGGTCACGGGGCACGCTATGGAAGTAATCCCCCGTCTAGTGCTTTATTCACTATGTATCTTTTCCTCTATTATGCTGTTGCACTGGTATTAAATCTTAATTAAAAAAAGCTTCAAACTTGCCAATCAGTAAAATGAAAGGATTTGTAAACCCCCAGTTTTCTTTCATAACTGTGATGCTGTTTGTTAGGATTTCCCTCCTTCATTTCCTTTAGACAGAGAAAGCAACTGGGGTGACTTCAGTTTCTTTCCAGTTGGTTTCTTGGTGCAGCTACGTATTTAAGCATAAGCTAAATCAGTTGGATGCAAGTACCTGTGATGAATGGCAGGTTAGATTAAAAATTACCTAATGGTTTCTTCTGGCTTTAATCTCTCTGAACTAAATGTGTCTGAAGTTAATAGGATGGTTTGCCAAATAAAGCCCTACGTGACTCTCTTCTTTTTTTCCTCCCCTTAAGAGTGCCTTTAAATGTTTATATAAATTAGTTTTGTAAAACCATTTTACCAAGACTGAATCTAAATGCAGGGCACTGTGCCCTTTCCAAATGTCATATGCACAAAAAACATTAACCTCTTCTTGGGAGAACTGACATATTCTTAACATATGGAAAACATCCCATAAATGCAAGGTATCCTTTTACACTTTACAAGCAGAGAACTCAATTATATATAGTAAGCAGCATGACCAGGTATCTTCTTTGTCTTACACGTAGGTAGGTGCTAGGTGTTTTTTTTTTTTTTCATTTGCTCATTCATTCATCCAGCACCTCTGGAAGTTGAGGTAAATCACTGTGACGTCAATGGGAAAATTGGCGTCTAAACAAAAGGCACGTCACAGCCCACGTGTCTCGTACATACTGCTGTACTGGCTCGTTACATCACACGAGTAGTTTGGATGCCCTTTGTGGAAAGCTGGTCTTTCCTGGGTCTTGCAGAATTTGTGTTGATGCTGGGTAAGCGTATCAGAATTACAAGGGTGAGGGCTTGCAGCCGTGGCAGTGGATGGCTCTAGATTAAACATTTTAACGCACAGGGTACCTATTTCTCCTTTATGTTGCGTTATCCCAGTTTGTACCAGTAGCTGTAGTACCTGGCTGTCCATTTCCAAGCATCCAGTGGTAACGGTGTGGTACAGAGCTGCTCAGGTCTGGAGGTGCACTGGCCCTTGTCTGTATCGGTGTTGCATTACATGGTCACTCTCAAGTTGCTTATGAAATCTGGAAAACCAGCTTTTTTCTTTTTTCTTTTTTTTTTTTCTTCCCCTTGTGCATGGGGTGTTTTTAAAGTGGAATGAGCATTACCTGAGTGACTTAACGGATGCTCTGAAAAAATATTGCAAGCTCCCTAATTCAGAGAGTTGCTTTACATAAGTCTTCTCTTGCAAACTTGCCTGCAGTTGATGTTTCTTTGAAGAGCCTGTGATGACTCTTTATCTATAGACGGTTAAAGCACGTTCAGCTCCGCGTGGATGTCAGTGGTGTTCGGCACTTCATTTTCAAAGAGAATTTGTTAACACAAGCGTAGCCTGAGAGATGAAAGGATCCATGTTGAGTCTCGTTTGAGGCGGCGAGACACCAGACAGGAAAAGAAGGATCTTGAGAGACATTTGATTTCTCTGGTCAGTTATGTCAGAGAAGCCTTTCTCTGAGTGAGAGCTTTCTCATGGTGTATCTAAGACATAAGCTGAGATTGTCTGGGAAACCAGGGTGGGCAGCTCCACCATGCCCGCCACCACTGGCCAGAGCACCTCTTGTTTCATCTGCTCCCTCACCTGGATTGCTGTGCTGCAGTCCGTGGTGTTTAGACCCTGTCTGCCTCCATTGCAGAGCTGTTCTGAACAGTGAAAGGTTTCACTGCATAGTGAAAAGTGACAGCTGAGCATGGAATTGGAGATATTAAACACGGCGTTTCCCTCTGGGGTGTAGATGAGCTTGTCTGTCCTTTCCTGTCCATGCTGATGGGACCTTCTTCCAGCCAACTCTCCTGGCACGAATCCTCTTTTGGGAGATTCACCCAAATCCTTCGTGCTTGTATTTCTCATCTTTGGCATTGCTTGATTCGAGTTCAGCAGGGTTGAATTTGCCTGGACGGTTCCTGCTGTGAGCTGTAAGCTTTCCTTCCCGCAGCTCTGGGCTGCACCATGAAGCTCAGCCTTGGGGCAAAATGTGCGCCCAGCTTTTCCTTTCCGCGTGTGAGTACACGAACTTTGAAAGACAGCACCCCGCTTTACCTGCGATGAGCACTGACACCAGCAGTGACAATTGGAGGTACCACAGCAACGATACCTCAGCCCAGCTTTCGATCAAGCGAATGAAATGTGGCCTGGCAGTTGCAGGAGGTGCCAGGACACCAGCCCTCTTCCAACTCCTGGCCGCGACTGGGCGAACTGGGAAGAAAAAATGCCAGACGTGAGCCATGGTACTTTACAAGCGAATACTGAATGGGATGATCCTTTACTGGAGAGCTCGAGTTTGGGCAGTGGGATGGAGAGAGCCCTGAAGCTGTCACCTTGGTGCCAGGCTATGAAGAACGTGGCTGAGGGCCCGTTTTTCCCTCCTGTATCTTTGCAGGAACAAGGAAGGCCCCATCCCTGGAGTGGTTTAGCACCTTCCAGCAGCCTTTCGTACTGCTTTTAATTTTCTAAATGCTGCTCTTGCAGATTTTCCCCCCAACTATTTTCTCGAGTGTGTACTCGGATCTTTAAAAAGTATGTATTTTTCTACTATTATCAGCACATAATCAACAAGATTGCATGTATAGCAAAGCGAAACCAGCCCTGGGAGGGTACAGAGAGGTACGATTCAGTCCCAGGGGCACCTTTGTTCTCCGTCAGGCAGAAATATTGTCTAGCTCAGCCCGAGCAGAGCTCTCCAGAGAACACGATGCTGTTGGGATGTATCGATCTCCGGGCTGAACTCAGCACGTCCGTCCCCTTCTCGCTTGGTGCTTTGAGAGCAATAATAATAATTCTTGTGTTACTGCAATGCCTTCACTGGAACGGTACCCAGAGAGGAGAGCAGCTTCTGGACCAGACCATTAGACCTGGGCTGGTTTCAGCTTGTGGTCTGTGAAAGCTGTGGATTGCTGTGAAAGGCAAATCAGAAAAGCGTCACTCACTGTTCAGGGATTGGCCCATCTCTGCAGTGGTCTTAGGTATTGAGAGAGGTTGAAAATCATTTACCAGAGCCACTGGCCCCAGAGTAGTTGAAATAAATGAGCTTGGGGCACAGAGAGGGTTTGAGGTCCTGGCTTGTCTGTCCCTCTCCCAGGGAGGATGCTCAGCCCTGCTCTGTGTAAAACTTGGCAAAGAGGAAGTTGGTCACTGAAAAAGCCACTGATGAAAACGTGCGTTATGATTTGGAGCTAGGAGCCAATTCACATCTTCAGGTGGATTTTTTTCCCCTTTTTGGATTTTGTGGCATCTGAGTTGCCAGCCCTCCTTGCTAACCCTGAGGCACGTGGCCATCCTGTGTCATGCTGGCTGGGGAGCAGAGAGCCGATTCTAACAAAAATTCGGGGATCAGAACCTGCAGGATTCCTGGGCGTGCTGGCATCTGATCCGCGGGATGGCACGTGTTGGAGACCAGCTGGATGGGAGCTGGGCCCATGCTTTGGTTTGGCGTTTGCCAGGTCCCGTGGTGTTTGTGAACTGATGCAGCCCCATGAGCTCTCCTGCCAGCCTACGCCGGGGGAGCAGGTGCCGTGCTGTCTCCGATTTTTTTTTTTTTTTTTCTTTCCACTTTCCTTTATGTTCCATGTTGTGTTTTTTGTTTTTATTTTTTTTTTCTTTTGTCTAATGTCTCTTTCCGAATTTGGACATCAGACTGACAAACTCTGCAAATGTCACTGATGCCAGGCATTTTGGGGTGCAAGTCTGTCCCTGTGGCAGCTGCTGAAAGACCAGCTCTGCTAAGCGAAAGGGACAGGGTACCCCGAGGCTTGCTAGCTTCCCCTGGGAGAAAGAGACCTTTGATGTGTGGTTTGCCACCGCTTTTATTAGGGCGAGCTGTGTCCAAGGCCAGCGTAGCTCTCCAGGCTCCCCGCTGCGTCAGTACAGATGGCGGGGCTGGTTTCAGTGTCTGCCTTCTCCAAAATGTGGGAATTTCTCCATGAGTCCTCCTGGAAGGCCAGACAGGGCTGGGCCAGTCGGGGAGGTGAT
Source organism: Aramus guarauna (assembly GCA_013400195.1). Lineage (NCBI taxonomy): Eukaryota > Metazoa > Chordata > Aves > Gruiformes > Aramidae > Aramus > Aramus guarauna. The sequence goes on from VXBL01008294.1 coordinate 677,112, forward strand.
GCTGTACCTCACAGCAAGCAAAACCAGTCAGCATCCCTCCAGCACGAGCTTCCCAGTGGTGCTTTGGGTGGTCCTGGGTGCTGCGGCTGGTGGCCCGGCTTCCCCGCGTCCTTGTTTCTGGCCACGACCGGCTGAGCTCCAGGGCAGGGGCTCACCTGGGGCCAGGATGTTGGGCAGCCGCCTTCATGTGCGATCACCGTCCTGCTGTCCTCTGCTTCCAGCCATGGGACTGCTGTGCTGGTCTTGCTCCTCCTTTTATAAACGGCCGTGAATTGCAGTCCTTGGTATGCAGGGAGGAGCCGGGAGGAGTGGGAAAGCTGCCTCTGGCAGGAGACCAGCTTTATTGCACCCTCCGAAATGTCACGTTGGTGAAACTGCCGCGGGTGATGGTGTTCGAGTGATTCGGTGGACGTTTGTAGCCAGAGTCCATCTCTCCGCAGAAACCAGACATCACGTGGCTCTCGCCTCGCGCTGGAAGCTGTCATTGTCGCTAATATGACACATCAGAGATGAGATGCTGCTTCTCATTAGCGTCAGGGGGTAAAGGGCATCCTCCAGAGGATTTGGTGCGGTGGCGGCCGCATCATTAACACAGGCGGCCACAGCAGCTCTTGGCCTTTCATTTGCGTTGTATCGTCTAGTCTTATAAGAGATCTGGGTGCTTGGAATAATTGTTGGTAATGGCTAATGAGGGATTGTCAGGCATGCGATCGCCGCGTCCTTTATCCATGTGGCAGACTTGCAGCCTGGTGCCGCAGCAGTATTTATTTGTATTTTGCCAGCACCTGCTCACCTCAACCTGTATTGCCCGGGGTGATGGATGAGCACAGAGTGTGTCCTCAAGTTTAATAACTTAAAGGCTGAAGGGCTCAGACTCTCATATGTATCAATATTTCTTTTTTCTTAATTAGCATTAACAATGATTCTTCCCTAGCGCCGGCTCTTAAGGCGGGCTCGCCGGGAAGCTGCCATGCTTTGTTAGCCCTGGGGTGTGTTTTTAAGCAAATGGCTGGATAAGCTGCTCTACAAGGAGAGGAGGCTGATGGCTGTTTTCTTCTTTCCTTTCTCTTCCCTAGAAATTGGCAGCTGAATGCCAGAGTGCCGGCTATCTGGGGACCCTCATCCCATACAAGTGTGATCTCTCCAACGAAGAGGAGATCCTGTCGATGTTCTCCGCCATCAAGACTCTTCATCAGGGAGTTGATGTCTGTATCAACAACGCGGGGCTGGCTCGCCCGGAGCCCCTGCTCTCTGGGAAGACGGAGGGCTGGCGGACGATGATAGACGTGAGTAGTGCTGCTGGAAGATCAGGAACTGTGCTAGATTTTTATTTCTTCTGGCCACCAGCACCATTGTCCCCATCTACTTATTTCATGTGTGCAGAGCTGCAGACCTGCTTCCCTTCTGGCTCTGACAGAGGGTTTGCTGATTGGGAAGCGGAAAGATATCACGTGCTGCTGAGCCACGTGCCTTCACCTTGGAGTATGAAAACACTCAATACCTTCAGTAGCATTTTTCCCTTTAGAGCTCAATGGCTTTCTAAAGGGTGATGAGTCTCGCTTTTTTTTTTTTTTTTTTTCTTCAGTAGAACAGGAAATTGAATGCCAAGCACTGGCTTTTGTAGCTAATCCTGTTAGTTGTAGCAGTAGGTTGTAAAATGGGCAGATTCTTTTTGGCTTAAAAAGCTGTAATGTTTTTTGTCTTTATAGCTTAATTTTCTGCCCATAATCTGGTTAGAGCTGGATGTGAACAAGGCAATTTCATATGCTGAACTGGGAGTTTGTGCAAATGGCCCATGCCATTTACTAGCAGCGCTTCTCCCTGGGCATTGCTGTCCTGAGGTGCTGCTGTGCATCTTTTTGGGACTTCACCTTTTGTCGTTATGTGATGGCCCTTTTCCGCACATAGCAGTGGCAGTCATGGCTTTGAGCAAGCCTTGCAGCACCTCCAGCAGCTGTGAGACCTTGTCCTAGTGAAGGAAAAGACATGTCTATTTGAAAAGCCACTCGAAGCTGTAGGCTCGGGGCTACCGCATCTGACAGCAGAGTGAGCCAGGATCTGTCAGCTCCTGCGGCAGCCGGTGGCTGTTCATCCAGCAGCAGATTCAGGGGCTCTGTAAAGCGAAACAGAGAGGCACATCGAGGCCTCAGACTCCTGCTGCCAGGGCAAGAGCTGCCATATCCTGGCTGATTAAGTTCTTGTTAGGATTTTGGCCGGTCTGCTGACTGCTGTGACTGCAGCCAAAGCAAGCTCAGCTCAGCTTTGTTTGCCCAGCCGGGCTTTTGTGGGTTGCCCAGCCTGGGTCACTGCACAGTTGCATCTCCCTGTCCCCGGTTGCCATGGAGTCTTTAAAGAAAATTAAGTGAAGTGTAGCTGAGGCTGAGCTGGTGTAAAGCAGGGCACTTCCCAGCGTTGTCTTGCTGCAAGCCTGGCCCTGTGGGTCGCCTGCGCCTTGTAAACTCCTTGTCCTGGTCGCTGTCATTGCATCTTGTGTAGATGCCTCCGTGGATGCTGCGTGTCCCTTGTGCTCATTTCTCTTTGTTCTCCTGACCTTTTGTTCTTTGGAAGGTGGGCAGGCTGGGGGACACGTGGCTTTTGCCAGCTGAAGGCCCTTCTCCTCTCCATGCTCCCTTCCCTGGCTGCTCAGGTGGGACTGCTCCCTTTGTCCCACCTTCCACCAGTTTTAGGGAGCGGGATTTTGGAACGGGGATTGTCCTGTATGAGACACTCCCGTGTTGGTATTTACAGTAGCCCGACATGGGGTTTGGGAGCCTGTGGGGTCCCCCTCCTTGCAGGTGCTGCTGTGTGCACCCTTTGGAGCTGCTTTGGGGTGATGGATGGGGTGGGAGGAGAAGCAGGGTGGTGGCTCCACAAGGGCAGTGTTAGGAAACCAAGCTGGGGGATTATTTTATTCCCAGAGGTGATCTGTACGGCTATATCTGTTCTTGTTTGCTTGGCAAAAATGCTGTTGTAGCACTGGGAACAGACTGAGACACCCAAGCTTTCTTCATATACTGGCAGATTTTTTTTCCTCTCACCAGCTTCCCAGCAGCTGGTGGGTTTGCTCTTGGCTTGAGTGTAATTGTCTGAATAACACTTGCACCTTTAGTGTGAAGGTGAAGCCCTGGGACCCTCCAGAGTCAAATGCTTCACCCATCTCAGCCTGGCAAGCCTGGGTTCTGCCTGTCGGTAAGCAGTAGAAATGGCTCAGGGTTTTTCCTTTTGCTGTGTGTCCCCAGTTTTGTGCCTGCCACCTCCCTGCTTGGAAATCTCGCTCTCGCAGCGTGCCGTGGCTGTACAGACACCGGCACGGCAGCGGGGCTTGGGGAGGGATCTGCAGTGGCAGCTCTCCCTGCTGTGGCACACCAGCCCCAGGGAGACACGCGCCAGGCCCGTTTCTCCTACGTTCTTTAAAGGTCTCGGAGGGTCAGGACGGGGGAAGGTTGCCAGCACCTTTCACGGGCCACTGGGCTTTGCAGAGCCGAGCAAGAGCAGGGAGGCTTCTTCCAAAGGTCCCTCGGAGAAAGGTGTTAGTGAGCAGCATTTCAGAGATGCTGCTGGAGAGTTTCAGTGTACTTCTGGGCCGCAAGACAGGAGAAGTTTCTAAACAGCCATTGATCTATCAACTTAGGAGGCATTAGAGCCTCAAAGGCATTTTTTTTCTTTTTGATAAATTCGATTTTGTTTCCATGCATTTTTTATGAGCTTTGAGGCTCTGTCTCCTTCCAGTCTCCCCTCTCAGTATACCTGTTCCATAAAATTTCTGGCTATACATCTAACAGCTGAAATCTTGTTATCATTTACTTATTCTTCCTCTTTTTTTAATGTTCCGGTTCCTTATTGTCTGGTGTATTGTCTTTGGAGGGTCCCAGGGGAAGCTGCATCTCCCCGGGCTGCAGGAATCTCATGTTAGGAATCACGTCTCTGTTGCTTTACAGCGGTGCAGAACCCAGCGCTGCCAGCCAGCAAATTTGGTGTGTGCCAGGAAGGGAGCGTGTTTTTGCAGGCAGGTCCTGAGCCCATCATCTTTTGGTTCACACCTTCCCCCCCTTTTCTCTCTACTTGTTTGTGAGGTTGTGCTTGACGTGAGGCTGGAGCAAAGTCCTCTAGCCATCCCCGATCCGCACAGGAGTAGCCGGGGCTGGGTGCTGTGCACACATTGACTCCAGGCGCTGGGATTTGAACAGCTCCTTCACGTTTTACCTACTGACCTTTACAGCCAGGAATTCAAGCTGAACTTTCCATTTGCACTGTTCAGGGCACAAAGGACTGCAGCACATGCCCTCTCACTCCTCTAGACACTAAATGGGTTTGATTCTTGGCATTATTCAGTGGCCAGTGAGGCTCTGTTCTTGCTTTTATATGCCATCTGTGCAGAGAGATGTTTTCTGTAACCTGCATTTTTTTATATATGCTTATGAGCTGGGATACTCATTTTGGTGCCTTAGAAAAAGGCTGATTCTGGGAAGTGAAATGCTCAGTTCTTCCAGGAACAGGATCTTTTATGTTCTCCCAACCTGGCAATTGGAACTCATTAATTACTAGAAAATGTGCCTTCATTGTTTCTATTGCATTAGCGCACACACACAGCAGTCGCAGACCTGCTGCCTTGTGCAGCACGCTGTGCAAAGGCAGAGCGCAGATGTGTTGGCCATCTTTGCTAAGGGACCTTTGAACCTTTTGTTCTTAAAATAGGAACAAAGCTGAAATATGTCTTGAGTGGATGTTTGTAACAATGGCCTTTAGATTGTTTCTCAAAGTGGTACAGCCTGGAGACTTGCTCATTTTCCAGGCATGTTTTTAGGTTCCTGAGAAGCCTGTTCCATGTTTTGAAATGGGATTTCACCAAAAAATTCTGTGGGTGCTATCGGGAAAAGGCAGCAAGGCAATCCCAGCTCAGCTACCTTCCAGCCTGTTGTTTTGTTGTACCAGAGTGTTTTATCGTACGGGCTCTGGACTTTCCCTTGTGGCTGTTGATTAGTATCTTGCTTTGCCAGTAGTTGTCAAAATGTTGTAAGTCTGCCCACGCAAGGAAGCATTGCTCAGTGTGAGTCACAGTGTTGGAGCCGGGTCTCAGGCTTTAGGCTGATGTTACCCTCTAGTGGTCTACAGAGATGGAGTGGAGCTGAGGAGCAACTGCACCAAAGACACGGTGCCTGGTGGGTTCAGGGCGTCCTGGGGCAGGGAGGAAAGCAGGGATGTTGTTTGTCACGAAGGCTTTTTATACTAGCAGTTGCCCAGATCCGTATCTGAAAGGGCGGGCTCCTCACTTGGTTAGTATATCAGACTGGAGCAGGTTATCCCACTTTCCTTAACCTTACTGTGAAATCCAAAAGCCTTCAGATGCCCAGCCTGCTCTGGGCTTCACTCCAGTGCTGAGGTGGTTGTACACTGCCACTTCTGCTGACATGTCTGCTAACTTTCTTCCTTGCACAGCTAAGGTAAATCTTCAACCTGGTGCTAGGGAATTTATCTCTGTAGTTCCAGGTATGATGACTGAGATATCCGGCAGTGACTGTGTGCTCAACCAAAGTGCACTTGGATGAGGATGATGACTCGTTGTATTGCCTGGGTACTCCAAGATCAGATAAGCATGCCATTAATCTATTGCCCAGACAAAAACTCGTAAGCATGGCCGCTGTAAACGAATAGAAATAATGACCGAGACAAAACCAGTGACAAGATCCTTCTAGCCGACTCCACTTGTCCTCTGTCCGCTGCTCAGTAATTACATCTCGCAAATCCATCCCTTTCTGCCTCTTATTTTCTGGTCTCCAAACTAATGTTCCTGTCTTGTGTGTCCTTTTGTGCTAGCAGGTCCTAGTTAGCCTGCACCATTCTTGTTTTTAAGTTTCACAGCGATGATAGCTAGCGTGCTCGCATATCCTTCACTCACTGTCCACATGGCCTTGTTTCTGCGGCTCCTCCCGTTTATAGTTGCACCTGACTTCTGATTCATCAGAAGTTTAGTTCTTCCTGAGTATTTCGTTCACAGTGGTGTTTTTAGACCTGCATGGCCTGCTCATTTAGTTAGCCATTAGGTAGGACTTGCCAGTGTGTCCTGCCTTGAAATGGTTACGTGCTTTCTCGAGGGCTTCAGCAGACACTTTCCTCTTTTCAGCTGCTTTTCCAAATCTGAACCACAATGAACTTGAGTAATTAGCACTGCTGCTAAGATAGATTGCTCATCAGTCTTGCACACACCTCTAGGTGCTCTGTATTCCAGCTGGGGGAATTTCCATATCTCCATCTTCCTGGAAACTTTGACTCTGTTTTATGATCAGCAAATGCTCAAGGCATCTGCGCGGTAGCAGTGGCACATTGCAGAGGTGATATGACTTGAGTTTAACCGAGCCACGGTGTGCTGGGCAGCGTGGTCCAAAGAGCAACAGGCAGAAAAGCTCTGGATCCTGTGCTGGATGAATTGCCATGTCCTTTCTTCCTTGGCTTACCCAGTTAGGGCTGAGGAAAATGTCAGCAGACAGTGTGGCACGTCGGTGGCTTTCATATCTGCAGGGTTACTTGCTCATTTGGGCCCTCCCCACGGCTTGATGTGATCTTTGGCTTCATTTGTGCACAGGAAGCTCTTTGCTGGCCATGTGGTTTGCAGTGCCCCAGAGCACCTGGCTCTCTGACAGGCAATATCTGGGGATTTCCTCGTTAATTAGCTGACCTAATTACCTGCTGTTAGTGTCCTATCAGCTGCCCAAACTCCAGTGTACTCAGTACTGCACAAAACCAACTTTGTCTCCTGGACAGAGTGCTGACTGTGGGGAAGTGGGTTTGTTCTCCTTTGCTTCGCACTCTACCCTCACACTTGCCTGTAAATCGATGAAGTCCATTTACTTCTGGCAGGGGCCAAGGCTGTCTCACAAAACTGGGTGTCTGTGCCTCCCCTGCACGAACCCCTGTTACTGCAGCCCCGAGCTTGGTCCCAGCGTGTCGTGGGGTGTGCGGTGTGCCTGTGTGTGTTTCCATCTGTTGGCGTTTGCAGGAATTGCTGTGGGTCGGGGACCGTAACCTGTGTCCGTGGCTTCGGGCGGGCGAGGGGCAAGTCAAAAGGTGCCAGGCAGGGCCACTCGTCTTAGTTTCTGCTTTTTCTCTTCCCTCAGGTCAACGTGATGGCTGTGAGCATCTGCACCCGAGAGGCTTACCAGTCCATGAAAGAAAGAAACATCGATGATGGGCATATTATTAACATTAACAGGTACACAGGGGAGGAATGTGGGATCAGCCACGTGGGCTTCCTCCTCCCTGCCTCGTAGAGAGGGTTTGAGCAGTGGAGCTTTAATCTTGGAGTGGGATGATAGTGCACAAGAAGGAGTTTTCCAAGGATTGCGATGGCTGATTTTTTTCAAACCACTTTTTTTAACCTCTGCTGGTCTAAATGCAAGAAAGACCAAACGAGGGAGAAAAGGATAACACCAACCACTTGCCATGGTGTGGGGTTGAAGACTGAAACTTCTTGACCAGCTCCAGAAAACAACTGTGTCGCGAGGAGCCTCTGGCGGTGTGTGTTCCCGGAGGAGAGGGGAATTCCTCATGTAGCCATCATGTCAGTGTCTCTTTCTGTGTTCGTTGCGGTGGTTTGGGTATCCTGTTGTTCCCTCTCGGGCCTCTGCTTGCCTCCCACCTCTCAGCACTTTCCTTTCTGCTCTCTCCTCAGCATGAACGGCCACAGTGTCGTGCCACAGTCGGTGGTGCATTTCTACAGTGCCACCAAGTACGCGGTCACAGCCCTCACGGAGGGGCTGAGGCAAGAACTCAGAGAAGCAAAGACCCATATACGTGCTACGGTGAGTACCGTGGGGTCGCTTCCTCTCTCCTGCTTCTGTGGGTGGGAGAGAGCTGGCAGGCTTTATGGGGCAGAAGTTTTCCCTTTGGGAAACAGGCAGGGAAATGCAAAGTTAGTGCTCAGCACACTGGGAACGTTCAAGTCCTGTGGCCAGCTGTCCCTGACCACATCTTTTTCCCAGGTAGAGGGAGACTGAGGGCAGAAGGCACGGCAGCAATGAGCTGTGTCAGGGAATAAACTTTTGGGGTGCACAAAGCAGGCAGTGGCTTGTCCAGCGAGGGGGGCTCACGACAGCAGAGGGCAGGCAGTCAGCTGGGCTCTTGGCTCTCATTCAGAACTTGCATCTCAGAAGTGATGTGTCCAGAAGTTAATTTGTATTGCGAGGTTTTTTTCATCATTTTCTCTGCTTCTCTGTCCCTTTGGGGCATGAAGAGGGAAGTACCCATCGGCAGTTCCCCAGAGGTACTTGCCACATCAAGGCAAAGTCTGCTTTCTCAAACTATTCCTTGAGAAAAAGGGTGGGGAAGGAGAACAATGGAAAGGTGGCTGAGGGTTGGGTTGGGTTTTTTGGGTTTTTTTTGTTTGTTTGTTTTTTCAGTGCTAAAAATTTTTCTCTCCTTTTTTATTCTTATATTGAAGGAGAATTACAAATCATATTAGGATGTGCTCTGCTTTTTTTCTAGTGTATATCTCCAGGACTGGTGGAAACGGGATTTGCTTTTAAACTTCATGATAATGACCCTGAGAGAGCTGCTGCAACCTATGAGAGCATTCGGGTAGGACATGGAGAAATGGAAGCAGAGGGAAGTGGCTCTGATTATAATGTAACAGGGTCTCTCCTGGCTAACAGCACAAAGAACTAGTTCTGCAGAGTGCCCGGTGCTTTCCAGGGTGTAATCAGGTTCCCCAAAGCCTCGGCACTCAAACCTCAGATTTTTGCACCGATATTTACACACTACGTAGACTTTCATTCAGGTTCAGTTTCCCACTCCCTGTTTTTTTCCTTTTATTTTGATGTTCCTGTAAATAAGTATCAGTCAACTTTGACACTTGGCAGGCTATGGCTTCTTTATTGAGAAGATATAATAAGCAAATGTGCCTACACAAGGCAAAATGTGAGACTGTGTTGTCTTGCAGGTGGCCAGCACAGGATTTCTTGTGCTTCTCTGGTAATTTTTCATAAGGATGGCAATGCCTGACCTGGCAGAACTCCTGTGCCAGTAGTACGATTATTCACAGCAAATGGAGAATTATTAGTACCAGCAATGTCCTTTGTTAAATTTTTAATGGATTATTTGTTTTCCTGCCTGCTTGCCTCTTTTTGACATGCCCCAAGCGACGCTGTCATATTGACGGTTAGGGAAGGAGTGATCTTGTGGTTAACTTTCTGATGTGCCCTCTGACTGAGACTCTCTTTCCTGTCTTTCCAGTGTCTCAAAGCTGAAGATATGGCTAACGCTGTCATATATGTCCTCAGTGCCCCACCTCATGTACAGGTAGGCTGCAGTTGGGTTGGAGGACTCTGCGGTGGGTGGCTGAAGGTGGAGAGGGAAACTGCTGCCCTGACATTTGCTAATCAGCGTTGCGGCTGCTGTATCAGCTCTGTGCTTAGCGGAGCCCGCACTGGGGATTAGCAGTGATCCCGTTTGTTTACTCTTCCCTCGTGGCAGCTATGGGATTGCGCCACTTGGGCTGCTCACAGCCCTGCAGATCCAGCAAAGGCTGGATCCCAGAGGACTGTGCAAGGCGGGGGAACGGGAGGGATGTGGGCATGTTCTGCCCTTTTGGATGGTTCTGTCTCAGATTTGCTGATCATCTTGCAGCTGGGTCAGGTTCTGCCAGTTGCCAAATAACGTGCTGGGCCTGATTCTGCCAAGTGCTGTGCACCATCCCAAGGGCCGTGTGAGATGCTTGTGCTGCCCGAGGGACTTCCCTCCTGTGAAACAAGAAATGAGTGACCAGCTTTGAGCTGGAGCCAGGAGGAGGCAGGAGCAGTGTCAAAGTTCAGTATACGCAACATAGAAGTTCCTGTTGCAAAAGCAAACTTTGATCATGAGAGGCTTAGCAGCCCCTTGCGTGAACTCTGCTCCTCTGGAGCAAGATATGGCTGTCTTGACAGTGGATCAGTAGTGATAGCTGGCCACCTTGTCTGCAGCGGATAAAAAGTCCTGCCCGTGGCTGATCAAGCAGTGTTTCTGCTTGACCCTCTGTGAACAGGACCAAACTAAAGACTTGAACCACGAGACTTTACAATCGGGGTCATCTTGCACTCTCTTGTGCACGTTTGCGCTTTTATTCCTTCCGTTACAGGCAGCGCAGTCGCGTTCACCTTTATTTCTTTCTAATATCTCAGTTAAGCAGACCCGTTTCTAGGCACAGGAACTTTCTTCCTGCACAGCTTGCCACTGTCATGGTGCAGCATGGAAGTGCCCAGTGCAGGATTTAAGATTGGACTTCAGTGCTCCAGTAAAATCCTATGTTGGTCTCTCCTAGATTGGAGACATACAGATGAGGCCCACGGAGCAGATATCATAGCGAACGAAGAGGTCCGTGAGCAGCACCATGTATCCACTCCACTTCGAACCCTCTGGCAATTTAGGGTATCGTCGGCTGGCTAGCAACGTTTTAATCAAGTACCAAGGATCATGTTTGAAGAATTCTTTTTCTCTCCCTCTCTCTGAGCTGGTGCTGGTGCTGAGCCAGTTTAAAAAGAAATAGTAGTGGGTCTCTTTCTCCCCCACTCCTTTCTGAAACTGCTTAAGAGTAAAATGTATTTGAAAATAATGCAGGGAAGTGGTTTGTGGAAGATTGTTGTCTCCAGGCTGGTTTATTCTTCCTTTTGCTTTCTTTTCAAGGTTTGTTTGATCTTATTTGCTGATGCGGTGGCTGGACATAGGTGAAGTGTCACAAGATGTTTGCCAGCTTCAGTGTGCTTAGGGTTTGAGATTTTCAGTGGATGTCATACATGAATCCATCTAAATTTTGGGTTTATTTTCATCAGATTGATTACTGATGGTAATGATGCATGTGATATTTTCTACTTCTTTCGTACTCCACTGCCCCAAACCCAGTGTACGATCTCACCCACTTCCCCAAACCCTCCTTTCCCATTCACATGAATTGTGCCTGCCAAGTTTGAGGAAGTATAAATGTGTGTGCTTGCTATTTCTCTTTCTTTCTAGGTAGGTAGGTAAATAGTTGGAGGAAAAACACCTGTACTTCTGCAGGTTAGAATGATCATCTAAGTGGCATAGTTACAGTAAGAGTGAGTTGTTTGGTATTTTTAATAAAAACTAAATGTGTGCTGTCTTGTGATCACCTCTATCCTCGGTATCATCTCCCAGCACTCTTGATGTTTTTGTATGTGATATTTGCATGCATTGACACTTTTCTGGAAATATTGATTGGTCTTAGAAAGAGGTATGATGCTGTTTAAATGCTGGTGCTGATGAGTTGGAAATGTTGGAAGTTTGTTTATATGCAGAGGTAAAAACTCAGAGAGAGAGGGAGAGTGAAATGAACCATGCCGAAGCTGTCCAAAATGAAAAGGTATTAGCAGGGGCATTTGCCTACAAAGCAGCAGGTGAAAGGTCTGGTTCAGCTCTCGTACTAGTTCTACGCTGGTGCAGCCCCATTGTTTTGCTCTGGATTTATTCTAACTTGAGGGAGAACAGAATCAGCCTCAAAGCTGATACACGCAGAGCTGGAGACCACTTGAGTTGTCTTAAGCCTCCTGCAGCGGGTCAGAAACACGTCTGCGTGTAGTCCAACTCGCTGCAGAGCGATGGAGCTGTTAACGTGTACGTTGCCTTAAGATTGCAGACTCGCTCCTGCTACGCTCTGGACTTTCTGTAGTGCTTCGGAAGGCGAACTGTTGGTTTGGGTGGAGCAGGTGCGGTCACTTGATGGGAATGGAGGATTGGGAGCCAGAGAAACTTGGGTTGGATTGTTTTGCTTACACCAGTATAGCTCTGTGGGAGTTCATCTGTGTTACACCACCATAAGGGAGACCAGAACTGGGCCACTATGTTATGAGTTTCAACTCCCTGTATAGCCTTGGGCAAGTCACTTTACCTCTCTGCCTCAGTTTCCCCATCTGTAAAATGGGGATAATAATACTTACCTACCTCACAGGGGTGTTGTGAGGACTCACAAACTTTTGTAAAGCACTTTGAATATGAGAAGCGCTATGTAAGTGCTGAGTGTTGCTATGAAGTATTATTATTAATTAAATCTTGTGATACATAGAATTCCTTGTGCCAAAGGTGAGAAACTGTAGAAGGATACAAGGAGAAAACTGGTAAAACGTTTCTTCATAATGGCAAAACAAAGGCAATTTGCCCTTTTTTTTTTTTTTTTTCTCTCTTTATAAATACATGCTCATGGTGTGTTCTGTCCATTCTCATCTGTCACCAGTTTCTACTGGCAAGTGCGCATTAGCCTTGTCTCTGGATTTGGCCTCTTAACTTACTGCGAGTGAAATTCATGCCCCGTGGTGAAGTCTCGCACCACTGCAACGCACTGCCCTCCTCTGCCTCACCGAGGCGGTGGCTTCGTGGGGGTTCTTTGCACAGAGCTGGGTTTTACTCGCGGCATTGGGTTAGATAAGGTCTAGGTCCGCACGCAGCCAGAGATTCTCACTGCAGCAGAGAGCCTGCACCAGCTGGAAAAGCTCCTCCAGTCCCCGTGCCACCATGACCCTCAATTCGGAGGCACTTGGCTAAAGCAGGTTCAAGCACTACTGTGCTTTTTTTTCTAACACCCCTGTGATGTTCAGCTAGACTTGATGTGAAAACTCCTGGTGCTTTCCAGAGGGTTTCATTTGCAGGAGCTTGTTGCGATTCAGCAGATGTGCTGTGCCGTGTATGCCATCTTTTTAAGAGAAGATGGTTGAACTAGGAGTTGGGAGGCCAAAAAAAAAAAAAAAAGTTGAGAAATTAGGAACTTCTGAGCAGGAAAAAAAATGAGCAGGGGTGTGGGTAGCACTGGTGAAAATCTGAATTGGTGGCCGCAACTGTGTACAAAGTTAAGGAGATGGTGAAATGCGTGGCTGAGGAGGAACCGAACACCTTTCTGCTCTGTGAAAGGAGGCTTTGGAGAGACTCGCTTAAGATGTCAGGCCTTGAACAGGGCCCATCTGGGCAGTGGCTCCCTGCCAACACAACCTGGCTGACCTGCAGCCCTGGAAGTTTGGGGTTTTTTTCCACAAGAACATTTGTAACATTTGCAAGTCTAGAAAATAACCTTGAAATGATATCCAGTCTATTTTTCCATTTCACGTGTGTTTTTAGGGGATAGTTCCTGCTGCCTGTTAACTTCCCATGTGAAGTGCAGCCTGTGGAGGGGTTAGAGTGGCCAGGCAACCTGTGCCAGCCTCGTGTAACCTGCTGGCACTTCCAGCCACCTTCCTGGGATGAGGCGGGATTGGCAGCACGATTCTGAGGCATTTAAAACCCCCAAACAGGAGGGTGAACATGTAATTTATCAGTAGGTTTCTAATTGTGAACTGTAAAATAAAGAATAAAAAGAGAGGCACACTGTGGTTCTTTTGTTGTGTGTATATAGTAGGTTTTGTGTTAAAACATAACATCCTTTCTGTCGTTCGCAGCTAAACCTTTCTTTTGTGAAGAGTTCAAACAGAAACGTGTGAGTTTGGTTCTTTGTGAGGAAAAAAGGTAATTGCTTTCTAGAGCAGAATAGCATCCAGTTGTCTCACGGATTACCTGTGGAGGTCGGACTCGCCCGTCCTTGTTCAAATGAAGTCGCACTCCATGGGGTTTCACTGAAATCCCCAGGCAGGCTGCTGGGCACGGCTGGGTTTAACTGAACTGTGCGAGGGGTGAGCTGCTGTTGCTGCTCGGACTTGGGGATTGAACTTTTTCAGAAAGTCTCTTGGGCTTGCCTTGAAGCAAAACGGATTATCCTCGTCATTAACTGAAAGCATTTTTCTTTCCCAGTCTTGTCGCAGCACAGAGGCACATTCCTGGGCTCAGGTTTGCTGTCACTGAAATACAAAGTTTTTGTAAATAAGTAATGAATAGCTGAATTGGCTGCCATTGCTGGGTTTGAGGCAGATATTCTGAGAGCATTTGAAGAATTAAACCCATGGGTTTTCCCTGTCTTACCATGCTTTTTTCTGTTGTATGTGGCGTATATCACCAGTTATGTTAACGTGTTTGCTGGCAGTGCAGCGGTTTTATCTGGCAGATGATATCTCAGGGGACCTCTGGTGAGCAGGAAAAACATGATGTAACTTAAGACCTGTAAAGGTGTAAAAGCAATTTCATGATATAAAATACCACGTAACTGAGAGAGCGGCATTTTGGTATAAAGTTACAGGTTTCTGCCCGTGTTTAGAGAAGCACGTGGCTATTACCATGCCTGGGCGGTAAATCGGCCGGGACGTCACCCTCACAACGTGTGTTTCCAGCCGATCAGACGCTGTTTGGAGGGTTTCTGTTGTCCGTGGTGTTTTATTTACAGCCTGCCTGAGCGCACGTGGCCTTTGGGAATGAGGTCAGAGGGAAAGCCACGCTCCCTGGGCTAGCTGCAGCTGAAATGCTCATTTTTACTATTAAAAATGCCTGGGCTAAGCCAGGACTTTGCAAAGCCCACCACTTTTGTTGCTGGTGATGCCGGTAGTTTGGGCTGGGGCCTGTGGGCCGCAGCCCCTCGCCCCGGTCTTTGTGAAATGCTCTAGTGAAGCGGTTAGAAGCTGTTTTCTGGTTAAGGCCCCCTCAGTGGAGGCCAGGGGTCCGCTCCGGAGCAGCACCGGCCCTGCCCTTTGCAGCCCTCCTAAGGGGGTGACTCGGCCCGGCCCAGGGGCGCGGGGACAAAGCTGCCCTCCTTCCCCACGGCTGCGGGGACACCCCCCACCGCGGGCTCCGAGGCTGGGGGCCGGGAAGGGAAGGGAAGGGAAGGGAAGGGAAGGGAAGGGGAGGCCGGGGGCCGCCCGGGGCTGAGGCCGCTCCCCTCAGCGGCGGGAACCAGGCAGGGCGCGGCCTGGCTGCACCCCCGCCCACCGCCAGGCGGCGCTGCGGGGCGGGGCGGGGCATTCCCCTCTCGTTGGTGCGGCCGCGTGCCGGCCCGGAAGAGGCGCGGCGCACGCGGACGGTAGGAGCGGGGCGGCGGCGGGGCCCACGCGTGTCCGCGGCGCCTGGTGCGAGCGGCGGCCGCTCCTGCCGTGCTCGGGGAAACCCCCGCAGCCTGCCCACCGCACCGCACCGCACCTCTCCGCGCCCCTGCCGCCGTCCCGGCTTTGCGGCCGGGCAGTCTCTGGAGCTGAGCTGGGTGTTTTCCTCCCACCCCGGGCCCCGCGCTCGTCCCCCGTGCCCGTGGGGTGGTGCGGAGCCGCCTCCTGTCAGCTCCCGAGGCCGCCGGTGCCTGCGCTGACCCCTCCCTCCCGCGTGGGAAAGGCCTTTGGGTCCCCAATGGAGCAAGCGCTCAAGTCCGGTGTCTGGCGGGCCGTGGGGCTGGGCCGCGCCAGCTGCGGCCGGTGGTGCTGGGGGCTGAGGTACCGCTCCACTCGGGACCAGCGGCCCCGGCCCCTCGCAGCGCCGGCCGCAGGCGGGGACGAGGAAGGGCCGGCCCGAGGGGGGGATGGCGGCAGGCAGCTCCCCCCACCAGCCCTCCCGGGGCCTTCTCGGGCCGTGACCCACTCCCGCACCTCCCACGAGGGCCTGGCCCCGCAGAGGCGGCCGCGGCTCAAGCCGTACGAGGGAGGGGCCGGGCCGGCTGCGGCAGGCAGCGGGGAGCTGTGGAGCTGGGGAGGAGAGGGGGACTCCTCAAAGGCGAGGAGGAGGCAGGAGCAGAAGCCTCTGCTCGTCGAGAGGACGAAAGGCTCGGAGATCTTGTTCGGGATCGCCCCGTGTTCCCTGGCCCTCTCCCAGTCGAGGAGGGACGTGTTCAGGTTGTTCCTCAAGGAGAGCAGCGGCCCTCGGCGGCTCGTAATGAGCGAGTTTGTCCTTCAGGCCATGGCCCGGGGAGTCCCCGTGGACCATGTCACAGGGAGGGAGCTGAATGCTCTGAGCAGAGGTCGGGTCCACCAGGGAGTTTGTCTGGAGGCCACTCCTCTCCGCTTCAAGAGTTTGGAGGAAGCCGAAAAGCCGGATTTGGGGGATGAAGAGAATCCGAAGCAGCAGCTGATTTGGCTGGTGTTGGAGCAGATCCAGGATCCCATGAACCTGGGGGCACTGCTGCGCTCTGCGTACTTCTTGGGGGTGGACAGAGTGGTGACAAGCCAGAGGAACAGGTACGGGGAGGGGGTGGTTACCTGCTCCTTCAGCTTTTCTCTTTCTTTTCCTGCTGGCTCCCAAAGAGGTTTCTAGCCTGCGTGGCTCAACAGCTGCTTTAGAGGGCTTTTTAGGACAGAGCTTCAGAGCTGAACTGGGCTGGCAGCTGCTTTGCCTTGTGCTCTGCAGGGAGGCTGCGGGACCTGGCATTCCAGGCTGGTAAGGAAACTCCCTGAGTACTTTTTGTTTTAACCTGTTCTGCGTTTCAGTTGTCCATCTGTGCGCAGAACTGCTACAACCGATTTCCGAGCCCTCCTATTCTCCATAGGAAAATAGATTCTGTGTAGTGAGCAAGATCTTTAGTGGACTGGTTGGAATTGGGTTGCAGAGGCAATATAGAAACAAATAGAAAGGAAATATAGAAACAAAAATGGTCCTGGATTTCCTTTTTTCCTCTCATATTACACTTTTCCTTTCTTTATTTCCTTGCAGCTGCCCGTTGACTCCGACAGTGAGCAAAGCTAGCTCTGGAGCTATAGAAGTCTTTGACATCTACAGCACGGATGATATCCAGAGCTTTTTGAAGGTAGAATGATCCACCTTTTTCTTGCCTTTTCCTTTCAAGAAACCTCAAATATTGTATGTATCGAACAGAGAGGAGGTACAGGAAAAGGACTCAGTTCTTTCCAGTGTCCTGTGCTCCTGCTCTGCACCCCTGTTTGCTGCCGCTGGTCTGTGCTGTCGGACCACCTCTCACAGGTGTGCACCCCCAGTCCCATTTCACAGGGTGGGGTAACAGGTCCGAGCTGTGGGTCTTTCTCTGGAAGATGGCGATAGCAGGGTAGCACTCTCTCTGTCTTCCGTACTCAGGCTGCGAGCTCGGTAAGACGGGGTCTGGCTCCCTTCCTCCCCATGGGGTCTGGAGCTAGCGCTGCAGCCCGCAGCATTCTTGCCCGGCGAGCGGCGGAGGCAGCATCCCAGGGCGCAGGCACACGATGGCAGCATTGGGCAGCCTTTGGAGCAGGGGAGAAAGGAGAAACCAGGGCTGGTGCGAGCTGCTGGAATTCTTTTTACGCTGTACAAATGCGGTGAGGTGAGATAGGGCCCTTTGCAGAACGTGCTGCAAAAGGAAGGGGAATGCATATAGAAAAACGTGATTTAAACTGAAACAAGCCCAGGGATGTTGCTTTGAATTGGCAGAGTGCGTCCATCCCCTGTGATAGCACCTTGTGACTGCCCTGGCTCCTCGTGGAGCTCCCCCGTGCCCTGGCAGGGCTGGGGACCGGCTGAACGCTGTGCGCACACAGAGCAGGGAGCTGCAGGCTCTCACCTGCCCCCCCTCTTCGTGCGGGATCCCCCAGACCTGGGGGAGCAGTGGGGTTGGAGGGCTCAGCACGGGGTGCGAGGGCAGAGGCGGCAGACCCTCAGGGGAACGGAGGCACCCGGGGTCGCTGCGTGCCTGTGTCCCTTTGAGGAAGAGCTCGTCAGGCTGGTGTGACCGTGAGGAGGCCGAGCAGAGGTAAGCCTGGACTCTTCCCGCTTGGTGCTAGAAACCCTTTGTCCAGCTGTACAATAGGTCTGGCAGCTGGAGCTCTGGGTGACGGTGAAATGAAAGGTACATAAAATACATTGATATTTAATTGAAACAGCTGGAAGAATCACTTTGTTACTGTAAAGCTTGAATTATTAACATTTTGAGCCATTGCAGCAGTTCATTTAATTGGACCCAGATTCACTGGCCTAACCCTTGGCATTGCCTGGCTGGTGTAAATTTGATATAGCGCAATGTAAAAAGTGCCAATTTCACAGGAAATGAAGCTGGCAAGAAGCAGCGGCTCTTTTATTGTTAAAATGGATTTCCAAGACAAATAATTAAGGCTCTTTTTACTAGGGCGCGGGAGGGAGGGCTGGTTCTTTGGTTATGTGAGGCACTGAGTGTTGAGTGCCCTGCCTTTTGTGTGAGCTGATTTTTGGCATCCGAGTTTGCAAATGTGCGCTTGTGTTTGAAAACGTTACTGTGGGCTTCTGGTGGCTGAGCCTGCACTTGAGAACTTCCACTGCCTTGCTCTGTGGATTAGCCTTATGCTAATTTGCTTTACACTACTCTTTTTGTATGCTTTCCTGGCAAAAACCTTCCTAGAACTGTTGTATGGGCAAAAAAAAAGCTTTTCAGTTGCTGTTTGCTTGCTGAACTGGAATAAACAGCAGAAAGAAAATTAATTTTTTTTTAATTTTATTTTTTTTTCTTAAATCAAGGTTTGTGTGCTGGTACTGAGAGGACTTTGGGGGTAAAAATTCAAGGGATGCCAAAAAAAAACCCCAGAAAAGCTAGTCAGCTTAAGTGAAAACGTTAAAAAAAATAAATTGTGTTGGCATACATGACTTATTTTCCTTTTAGGCTTCAAAGGTGGGCAATTTTTTAACACTTCTTTCCTTTCCCTTTCTAGGCTAAAACCACAGAAGGCTGGGAAGTTGTGGGAACTGTCACCAAGCCTGAGGGGGTGGAAAATGTTCCTGTCATCAGTTGCTTGGAATTTCGGTGGAGTAAACCCGTTATTATAGTAATAGGTATTTCAATTTACAGAGCTTTGGGCTTGGTGGAAGTGCATGTGTGAGGGAACAGTCAGGGTGATGCTTCACTCCAAAGGTAGTTGCAGGTCTGTTAAATCCATCACGCTTTGGTCTGGGAAAGAAAAGTTGAGCAAGAAATACTACAATGATCTGGCTGCAAATGAAATAGGGACCCAGAAGAAGAGGAGGAGCCAAGAAGCCTCCCGGTAGGAACTGCCAGAACAAACCAGTTTGTGGAGATGAACAGGGAGTTTAGTAGCTGCGCAGGGTCTGGAGAGCAGTTTTCAGTGGCAGGACAGGTCTGGGTCAGTGCAGCCGCGGTGTGTTGTTCTTCGTTGTGTTCTGTGGCGCTTTTGATCCTGTCCTAGAGCCCTGAACCTGGTTTTTCTGTGTTGGCGAACCACAAACCTGAGAGAGAGACCCAGGAGGTATGTGTTCGCTCTTGCTCGCTGAGGCTGTAATGGTGAGCTGTGCCTCATCTGTGCTCTGTCCTGTTTCCTCTTAAAAAACCAGGAACATATGTCCGTGCCCAGCTCTGGAAAGAAACATGAGGAGTTGTTGCTTGGGGGTGTTCTGAACACAAAGTTGGGGTTTGTGGCACAGAGACCACCGTGGAGACCAGTCAGTGGCTGCTTTTGTACGCCGAGGAGAAGGCAGGAGCTGTTGGCTGCTGTGGTATCAGCAGGAGGAGCAGGCGTAACCTCCTCCCTGCCAGACCTGTGCATCGTTGGAGCAATGGGTGCCGCTTTCCTGAGCACCTAAACTGGGCGATTCCTCCAGGGCCCTCTGCTTCTCCCTGCTCTTCGTGCAGAGGATACTTGCAGAGGGTGCTGACAGTTGTAGGCAAAGTTTGAGATTGTGCAGCCTCCCAGAAGGTGAAAAACGGGGAGCAACAGCCTCGTGGCAGCTAGAGAAAGAAATTCAGCCAGGAGTGCTGCTCTAGGCACCCTTGTGTGGCCATGTCGTAGCCCCCCTGCTTTGTATCGCCTGGCACAAGAGCTGGTTTGAGCTTTTACACTTGGAAGTAGTGTCATGCTGGCAACGAGCCATCAAGGGGCTGTAATCCTGCCCCGTGCTGCGGTTTTCTTGGCTCAGAAGATGTTCCTTTAATTAAAATGTTTATTGAACTCCTAGAAATACTGACAAGACAACACCGCAAATCTGGCATCTCTACAAGATGTGTGGAGCTGTATTATGAAGCGAGTAGGGAGGCTGGCAGCCCTGCTGATGGACCACAAAGAAATGCATCCCAGAAACGATGACACCACCAGGAGAAAGGAAGGGAGTGAAAGTGGCAGTGGTGTCGTTACCTTGAGTTATGAGAGATTTCTCCAGGAAAAAGTCCAAATATCCTTTTGTCAAGGGAGATTGGAGGCTGATTGGTAGATGCATGAGGAGAGCTCCCGGACCTTGCAGCAGTAATGATTTCAACTCTCTGCTGAGCACTAACTCTTCACTGAAAAGAAAATTGAACATTACAGTCGTCTGATGCTGGGATTGTTTGAAGAAATGTCCTAGATCTGAATATGTAGCATACCTGCAGCCACAAACAGAGAGCAGCAGAGATAATTTAGCATGGTAGTGAGCTTCCTAGCATTGCACAGATTGTCTTGTAAGTTAAGTATTTGCAGACTTGAATTCACTCTCCTGGTATCCTCCCTGGCTTGGCAGAGAGTGATTTGGACAGTCCAGCTTAATGTTGTCTCCACTGGAGTCATTGCCGAAGGTGACAGGCAGGCTGGCTGCCCTGAAGACGGGGAGCCTTGTGTGAACAGGAACAGATTGGGAGCAGTTAGATGTCTGAGCAAGAAGAGTTTCTGGGTAATTTGTTCTTCTTACACATTCAGTCTTTAGCTTGGGGTTGGAATTGATGGTTTTCTGAGATGCTCATTTTGCATATTGCTGTGAACTGCCAGCACGGCTGCTTCTGCTGGGAGTTGAACTTCCCGCACTGGAAATTGCAGTTGTTAACAGCGGTGTTAATTGTAACTGGGGCAGAAAACCTGTTTATCATTTCAGCCAGGCTGTAACTCTGGTCTTTGAGGTCTTGTCAGTGAGGGCCAAAGCTGAGAGATGGAAGTCAAAGATCTGAATTGGGAAGTGTTTTGTTCGGTATAAACTAGGATTTAATCTGATTCAGTCAATACTCCCTCCCTCATGTCACACTCCGTGCAAGTCTTTTTGCCCTGAATTTATGGTTCCTAATTATTTTAAGCAGCCAGAGCCGTAAAAAGCTTTGTAAAAGCTGGAAGCAAAATTGCTGCCTCTATTAGGAATCGTAAGACCCTTATCAGGGAGAGGAGAGGATTGCTTCAGGAGCCGTGGCACCTCTGGCAGTAGCTGCTGTCCCAGTTGGAGAGACCCATGAGAGCGTGGTTTGAGAAGCTCAGGAGACAAATGTGGCTTTAAGTTGTAAAACTTCTCTGTGTTGAATCAGAAAAAAGTAGGATAATTTTTTATTTTTTTTTTTTTAATTGTTCTTTGAGCATCCCTAGAGAGCCTGAGTCAGGTGATGAAGAGGAAGGCCAGACTGTGGGAGGCCTGGCTTTGATTCCTTGTGTCACTCAGGCTTCCCCTGTGACCTTGGATAACTCACCTAGGCTTTGTCTGCACCTCTGGCTTACAGCGGGAAGAAAAGAACAGTTAGGGTGGGATTCTGGTTATCTGAAGGTTCATTTACCCCAGCCAAAGGATGCTTTCGCCAGTATGGCTTATTTTGTGTGGGAAGGTGATACAAGATGCGTTACCCAAAGCATTCTTTTCCTCACAGAAAATGTGCCAGTTAGATGAGGCCAGCAGAACATGAGCCTGGGAATAAGAGCACTTTCCTGCCCTGTGCGGTCGGAGGGTTGTTGCACAGATCAGCGCGTAGGGATGGGGCACAGGACCCGCTGGGGAGACAGCAGGGGAAGAATTTTGTGGCAGCTCAGCCAAGCAAGGAGCAAACGTGCCTTACAGAGGAGTGAGTCTCCAGTGGGACAGAAAGTGCCTAAAGCATCCGTGTACGCTGTTAAACCTTCAGAAAAGTGTCTAAATTTAGATGAGCTGAGCGGGGCCTTGGTGACAGCAGTGGTCACGCAGGCAGCGGCGCAGAAGCCCCTGGTAGACAGCGTGTGCCCTGGCAGTGCCGTGCCAGGACCAGTCTGGGGTTCAGCGGGGGTCGGGGTACGGCTGTTGAAGGGGAACGTTTGGCTTGCAGCATGCTGAGCCTGTTTTGTCAGAGGGTGAGCACGTCTTTGAAATGAGCTGGGTATTCTTGCAGCCGTGTAGCTGTCTGGGTAGCTCTAAATAATGAATGTGGAAGAATTCTTTGGGGAGCCAAGCGGGCTGGGAGGTCTGTGGTCTTCTGCATTTTCACTTGTCTGCCCGCAGGATTGTTTAAAGCCTCTCCCTTTCCATTTCCCTTTGTGACAGTGTGAGTCAAACAACTACTAATGACCTGGGATAGATTTCAACTCTGTTTCACTAGTGTATCAGCCCAAACATATCAGGACTGTTGGATGGTTTAACAACTAATCAATTGAAGCCTCTGGTTAAACTGTCTGCATTCACAAGTCGCACCCAGCTGGTGGTACTGTGTGCTGAAAAGGCTGAACCCCTCGCTATCAATAGGGATGTGGGATTTGCTGGACCAGATCAGGCCTGTGGCCTCGCCTGCCCTGTTCCTCTGGCAGCAGCCCGCGTACGTGGACGGCCGTCTGCTGGCACGGTGGCTGCTTGTGCAGGGGATCTTTGCGCTCAGGCTCCGTGGCTCTGTGCTTTACGCTGTGCGTGCAGGCGTGTTGCACAGTTATTCCTCAAAAACGCTTCAGATAGTGGAGAACAGATCTGGGGAGGCTGGAGTGGGCTGGGAAGGGAGGGCAGGCAGGTAAGGTGCCCATCTCACCTCTGGTAGTTCTTGGCTGTTGCTGCATGGAAGCCAGGCAGATTGCTGGTGAGCTTAGGGGTGAGGGTGTAGTGACAGAGCATTGGCAAGAGCTATGGTCGGGAGGAGGGAGAGGGACGTGGCAGCAGCTGCGAGCTGACCTGAGCAGTGTCTTTGTTCTGCAGGGAATGAAGGTGATGGACTTTCCCTAGAGACGCAGCTCTTGTGCCATCGGATGCTGTCCATACCCCCTGGCAGGGCGCTTCACCCTGGGATCGAGTCGCTGAACGTCTCTGTTGCTACTGGTAAAAATGGTTCTGAAGCACAAAGGCATTATAGTCCAAATTTCTGTATTTAAAAATCAAACAAACATCCAGGTCCACAGAACAATTTTCTTGTGGTTTAGAAAAAGTGGGTTTTGTTTTTGTGTTTTGTTTTGTTTTTTTAATTTATTTTTACTTTCCTACAGGTATTTTCCTGCACTCCATCTGCAGCCAAAAGCTGAAGCACAGTGACTGAATTTTTTTATTTAGTGTGGGAATCTGCTCGGCGTTTCATGGCTGTGTTCTGTTAGCGTGGATATGGCAGCACTCTTTCCAGGGTCTTCACCGTTGCTGCAAGTTGCAGGGAGTGCCCCACTGACCTGAGCTGTGTCTTGGCTGAGGCACGAGACCGTCAGAAGCAGCCTGGTGTAACGCTGAAGTCAGACACCTGCGTGTACTAGGTAACACCTCCCACCGGCACCTCGGAGGAGCGGCTGTAAGGAAGGGCACAAAGCTAAGTTTTCAAAGCAGAGCACCATGTCCTTCAGTTTTTGTGGTAAAATACCTGGTGATGGCTGTGAGCTTTGTGCTTGTTGGACGGGAGAATTTGTTGGACGGGAGAATTTGTTGGACGGGAGAATTTGTTGCACAAGTTCTCTCTGTGCTGTGGAGAGAATTTAGGCTGGAGGTGAGAGATGGTGGTGCCGCTGAGAGCAGCCGTGCCCCGTGCCAGAGCCCGCAACCCCCTTAGCAGCCAAGAGGTTGCTGGTGATAACCAGGTGTGATTTGGGACTACTCGGTAGCAATTTCTTCACAAAGAGGCGGTTTCTGCGTTACATATTGGTGCTTGAATGTCTGAAGACACACCTTGTTGTATTGGGTTGTAAACCAGGTCTGCAGCCCTGCTGAAGGACGGACATGAGCTGTTAGAGCGGGGAAAAAAGCAGCCTGTTGAAATAAAGCCTGGGTAAAGATTGGCTGTAGACTCGAATCAATCCTTTTTGTGTCATATATAAATCCAGGGTGTGATTAGTGGAACAGAGCACTTCCTTCACGTGGGGAGGGGAATCGGGAGCTGGTTGTCCTCTTCTGGGGAAGTTTCCTTTCCGTGCTGGGCCTGATCCTACTGAGTGCTGAGCTGCCCAGCACCACAGTCCCTGCTGATGGCATGGGAGGGAGTGAGGGTGCCTTCATTTGCAAATATCCTGGTTGAAAACCAGGCTGGCTAAATTATTGAGAACCAAATGAATGTTATCACTTAGCACCTTAATTATTTTATTTAGCTGCTGTGGCCCTTTGCATAGGATTCCTCATTAACACTTAATTTACAGTGCCCTTTAGGGATAATTTCAAACAATTCAGCTTAGTCTCCTCCCTCCCCCCCCTTCCAAATGAACAAGTAAATCACTCAGAGTGACTAATTAGGACTTTGCTTTGAGCTAAATGAAGTCTGGATGTGGAGGTTTTTCAGATGGGTCCCTGGGAGGGCCTGGCCAGTGGGTGCTGGGGCCATGGCGGTGGGGCTGGGGACGCCCCAGGTGCCCGGGATGGGGGACGGGAGCCGGAGCTCTGCGCCTGCGGTGGCCACGGGGACTGTGCCCAGCCTGCGAGGGAAGGGCGGGCGCAGTGACCGGCGCTGGGCTTCCACGCAGCCGATTGCCTGCTTGGGGCTTTATTTCCCTCCCCTGCTCGGTGACTTCTGTGCGCTGGCCGCGGAGATGTCTCGGGGCCACAGGTGCCCCTGCACCCTGCTGGGGGTCCTCGAGGAGCCCCACAAGATGGTTTGTGCCCTCCTGGCTTGCAGGTGGGATCCTGCTTAGTTTTGCAGTGAAAGCTTTTGCTTTTTCAAAGGTGTTGAGTACTTACTTCTGCATCAGCAGCCGTGATGGAGAGGGTGCCTGGCACAGCGGCACGTATCCTGAGCTCTGTCTGCCCTTTTCCCCTCTCTTGTGGAAAAGCACAAAACCCAAATCCCCCCGCCATGGCGGTTGTGCACGCAGGTGCCTGGGGCTGCAGGCAAGCTGGTCCTGGGGTAACAGTGACCGGTGCGCTGCTGGGGTGACAGCTCTCGGGCGGGTGTGGAGCACGTGTGTTCTGTGAGCAGAACGTGTCAGTGGTGGAATGAAAAGGCTGCAGGCAGGAAGGCTGCAGCCCCCCCCTCCAGTGCTGCTCCCGCAGCCGTGGGTGCCCCAGCAGAGGGTGCCCGTGGCTCAGGTTTGCTCATTTTTCAGAGGAAAGATTGGGGCTAACTGAATCTTTCCTTTTGAGCAGCAGGGATGAGGATAAAGCCACTTCTTTATTCTTGACCTATAGGTGAGTATCCATATTTTTCTGATTTCATAGGAACTGCAGATTCTCCTTTTTTTCCTTTTTTCCTTTTTTTTTTTTTTTTTTTTTTTATTTGAGCAGTACTTTAATAGAGGGAGCACTTCACTGAGTTTGCCTGGGTTTGGCAAAGCCAGGCGCCATCAGACTCTGCTTGGCCGTGCCGACTCGCCCCCTCTAAGGAGGAGGCAAGTGAGTAACGATGGAGCAGCTACTTTACTTCGGGAAGTTTCCCAAAAAGCTTTGAAACCTCAGTGCCCGCAGCAGCTCTGCTGACGGGGTAGTGAGGTAGATTGAAGGTCCTGCAGTCACTTGTCCAGCAGCCATCGCGACTCCCTGTGAATGTCTCCATACAGCTGCTATATCCATGGAGCACCTTGATTTGACACTGGAGCATCAGAGAAGGCTTACTGGGAGTTGCATGAGGCTTGAATTTTAAGAGGCAGGAATTTGTGTTTGTAATTAGGGCTGCAGCTCGGACTTCCTTGCTCGAGAGCTGCAGTACAGGCTTTTGCGAGCGCAGTAAATCCCTTTCCAGACACCTCTGCTGTTTGCGTTGAGCCCGTTTTGCTCAGTGGTGCCTTCTGGCCCTGCTTTGTTTCACTGGGATGCCCCTCTGCTGTCACCCAGCTGGCTTTTGGGTTTATCTGCCGTGGCTGATGCTTTCTCCTTCTGCCCCAGCTCCGTCCTGCTCCGGGCTGAGACCCGTGAGGAGCACGGGGACCTCTGCACACTCGCACCTTTGGAGATGGAGCTTTGTGCTGTGCGATTTGCCCCTGATCTAATAAATGCGATCCATTAATTGGATCATTGCCTGCTTCTCCAGTTAATTTCCTGGATATTTTTAAATGTTAAAGTGTAGTTTTTATAGTCTTTCATTATTTTTAGCCTTAAGCTTGACTATAATCGTCCCTGTAATGTAACTGTAAAAAAACTCCTGGCTTTATATCATAAAGGAGGACATTAATTGTCATTTTTTGTGTACATCAGCAAGATCAAAACATGCTTCCTGATTACTTCTGTTTGTACATACAGTCTCTTTGATAGTTAGATATGAATAAAGTGTGTGTGTGTAATTTGAAAGTCAATTCTTCCCTCCCTGCTGCTTGTCATGGATTCCTTTCAGAAGCTTATTTACCAAATTGATTTTAAAATTTAGTAATTGCCCTTCCAAAATGATTTATCAATAATCAAAGTGTCTCTAAGCACAGCGGCAAAATGTTTGTCCTCCTTGGTTCAGAAGATGTGCTCCACGCCTTGGCCTTTTCATCCTCAGACAAGGGCGAACACAAATCTTTTCATCCCCCAAAAACTCCAGGGAGATCTGGCTGTGAGAGAAGCTCAGCTCGTGCCCCGAAATTCACTTTTGTGCACAGATTATCAACACGACTGAAAAAATCCCGTTCCATCACATCCATCCCTGGGTCCCAATGAGGTTTCCTGAGGTTGGAAGAGCTTCGGGACGTAGCGCACCTTCCTTGTCTTTGCAAAGCCGGAGGGGGTGCCACGGCTGAAGGGAACGGCGCGGTCCTGGGGCTGATCCTGGCACCCGCGGGGCCGGGGCTGGGCACGTCGCCCAAGGGGCACCTTCCCCGCTGGCGGTGGGGAATCCTCCGCTGCGCCGCAGCCCCGATCCGAGTTTGTAAATGTAATCAACCTTGAGGTCTTGTTACTTCCACAGGTGCAATTAACATTACCATCTGCTAATCCGTGATTAATGATGTTTACAAATATGCTACAACATGTTAAAATATGCCGGCACTTTTTTTTTTCCCCCCTCTTTTTCCCCCCCCCCTCTCCGTGTTGCGGCGCGGGAGCTGTTTCGCCAGCGGCAGCGCAGGAGGGATTTCCCGGCGGAGGGCTCCCCGTACCCCGCCGTTAATTCACAGACATTTTGTTTTCGTCATTTAAAAGTGCTGTTAAACTCCAAACCAGCTGTAGGAATGACAAGTTCAAATCAGAAGGTCAGTGCTGCTAAATGGGATTTAATTGCACAGGGGTTGAGGTACAAACTGATGAATCTGAATAATAAAACTTTGTGGGGAGCGACATATGGTGCAGTTTAAAGTAAATTTTTATTGATCATCCCACAACTGATGTGTTAATGGGATGACAGTCTTTGCTTTGGGTTTGATATTGATGTGGAGTTTTAATAATGTCACACAGGAATATTGTGGAGGGGTTTATAATTTAAAAAAAAAAAAAAAAAAAGTGTTTTCTATTAACTGTATTTTTCTTCTTACCACAGAGAGGAATACATTATATCACTACTGTATGTCCTCCAGATCTAGGTTACGTGTAATTGCTCGGTAATTGGTAGAACCATGTAAAAGCCATGGTATTTGCCAGTAAACCCTCCTAAGTTACCATGAAATTGAAGTGTGATATTTATTCTCCACAAAACTTGCTACCCAAATATCGTGTACGATCAGGTTTGGTCACCGCAGAGACGTTTCTGCAGTGGCGGTGCCGTGCGTAACGCCGGCGCGGCTCCGATTTTGCACCGGTCTCATCCCAACGACTGGAGGGGGGTTCTGGATGGGAGCTTAAGGGCTTAGTCTGCTTCAAGGGCAGACGCTTTAACCAACCTTGGGCTTCAGCCTCAGGATTATTAAAGGTGTTTCGAGGCCCAGCTCAAAATGATGGAGGTTTTGGAGGTAGCTGGAGAAGTTCTTGTGTTTTCAGTGGGTCTGGGAACAGTAATTACGCTTAGAATAGTTTTGAAGCCTCTGGAGATAAGTGTTTGTCAGTAGGCTGGGGGCGCGTCCTCGGCACACCTGTATTTTAGCATCTGAAGTGGGATGTCCCAAACTCTTCCCATCTTGGCAGTTTTCCTGATTTAACCGTGACTTTGGTGGAGAGGCCTCCAGCCCCGTGGGGGTGCGTGGGCTTGCGTGCGAGGAGCCTCCGCTTCGGCTTTTCCCTCTGACGGAGGTTTTTGCCTCCCGCGTGCGGAGCGGCTGGGTACGTTCAGTGATCCCTCCTCATCCTCATCGCCTGCCGCGTGGCTTTACCTGCAGGCAGAGGTAATTGCCTTGTGCATGATCAATAGCTTTACATACCTTAAAAACTTAACTGTATGCTGTGAATTGATGCAAAGTTAAACCTGCCAATTTTTTTTTTTTTTCTGGCCTGTTTTAGAAGCTGCGAACTCAGCAGAGTTTCCCCCGCGGCTGGGAAGCGGCAGCTCGGCTCTTGTGTCTGCAGATGTGACCGTTGCATCCTGCGCGTCCCACGGATCCGGCCCCGACGCCGCTGCGTCCCGTTTCACGGCCGCTTGCACGGATGGAAGCTGGAGTGCCTGCAGTTGGGTATAAATGTCCTTTCTTAACATTTTTGAAAGCTGCCGTTGAAGGGTTTGTCCAGCAGATGAAAAGCCTGCCCGGCCCGGCGGGGTGAAGTGTCCGAGCACCAAACTGCCCACGGGAAGGCGGGGAGAGGGGACAGGCTCGGGGCGACCAGCGCTGCCGAGAGCTCGGAGGGCCTCGGGTCGAAGCCTATATAAATCATTAGTGCTGCTCCGATGTTTAATTAATTATAGGAGCAATTGCTGCCTGCTTCTCCTGCAGGAGGCAATAAATAGTAAAATGATGCTTTCCTTCCTCTCCTCTTTCCATCGCCCAGCACTGCAATCGCTTTCCCCCTTTTGAAAGCTGTTGCTGCAGATGTGCCTTTTCCTTTGTCCTTCGGAGCCTCCCCGGGGTTGGGGTGCTGAGGCTGGCACCCCTGTTTGCAGCCTTGCCCAGGACCTGGTCCCACAGCAGCCCCTTGCTGCCCGCTGCCCGTCCCTCGGGGAAACGTCCCTTTTTCCTGCTCGGCAGCGTGGGGTCGGGTACCGGCGTGGGGCTGGAGGGGTGCGAGAGAGAAAGGAGAGGGGAGCTGGAGGTGGGGGTGGCAGCAAGGGGGTCCCGGCCTGAGAACAAGTGGCGGATGGCGGAGCGATGCTGCAGGCCGTGCAGGATGGAGGTTGTCCCACCGGCGCACGGTGCTGCAGCCGAGTGGCCTTGTGCGTGCTTGTTTCAAGGCAGGGGATAGTCCCGTACGTTAAACATACGTGACGTAGACTTACAGCAAGGAGAGTTACTCCTTTGCCATTTGGGATCGTTCCTGGCACACGAGCTCCATCCCACGAGCGGCAGCTGGGGGAGAATTGGGCCATTTTACAGCCCGGGACCAAGCTGCTTGCGCGGCCCCGTCCCTGTCCGCTGGGGATGGAGCATGTCGGTGCCTTAAAACCGTCTGAGGGTGACCCCCCCCTCCCCAGCTCCCCAGCAGCGCCGCGGAGGACTTGGCAAAGGGGAGAACAGTTCAGAGCGAGGGGGATGCGAGCGCGATGCGCGAGGGTTCGCCTTGCCCGGCAGAATAAATGAGGTGGTGGTGTCTGGCGGCGCCTTCGCAGCTTTGCCAACCCTCATTAGCACCTTTCAGCAAAGCGGAGCTTATTCAAACTATATCACAAGTCTTTTGCTGGAGATTGCATCTGTGCCTAATATGCATTTTTATATAAACAAGGGTACTAAATGGCCTTTCAGTTCCCTCTGTAATGTCTTTTTTAATGGAAGGTCCTGAATTAAGAACATATATATATATGACTCTAAGAATTTTCTAAGTGATATTGAAAACCTATTGTAAAGCAGGATTTCTCCTTGCAAAATTATTTTAATGAGGTTCCAGTTTATTTTCTGGCTATATTTTACTTATTTAATCCTCCAGAGGGGTTTTTCAGAGGCAGCATCTCATTTTCAATGCAACTATTCTTAACATTAGGGAAAACTACCTTTCGGAAATGCATGAAGGGAAAAAAAAAAAAAAAAAAAAGAACCAGAGGAAGATGTACGAGATAAGAATAAACTTGAAAAGCTTTGAGGTGGTTTATGGCTTCTCTTGAAAGAATAACAGTTCATGTATTTTTGTTATGGTGTGGTTTAATGATGCTTGCAGAAAAAAGATAAGGTAGAAATGGAAATATAAAATTAAACCAGCAAAGTGAATGTGATTATTTTAGTTACTAGTATTACCTGGGGAAAACGCTCTCAGGGTTTTTTATCTAGACTAAATATTTGCTTTTCTAAAAGGGAAGGCCCTCTGCATCTCCCCACACGAGGGCGGGAAGAAATATTTTCCTGTGGCCCAGCATCTGCGGGAGGACGGCGGTGCCTCTGCCGGAGCCCTGACAGCCGCTGCGGCGGGTTCGTCACCGCCCGACACGGGTGGTCCAGGGCTGCGCTTGGCACGGCGCTGGTTTTGCCAGGGTTGTGCCGGGTGCCGCGATGGGGAGATGGCCCCGAGAGGGGATTCGCAGCCTCCCCGCGGTGTCTGTGCCGCCGCGTCACCGCGAGCACCCCGAGTGGGTGGGGGGAGCGAAGGGGAGGCATGGTGGGACCCGGTTCCCAGGGCCTGCGTGTGACCGGGGCTTTGTGCCGGTTCTGGAGGACCTTCCTCATCCCCAGGGCGACACACTCTTGTCCCTTCCTGTCCCATCCCATCCGTACCATCCTATGCCATCTCACCTCTGCCATGCCACGCCATCCATCCATCCATCCCATCCTGTGCCATGCCGTGCCATCCGTACCATCCTGTGCCATCCCATCTGTCCCATGCCGTACCGTGCCCTCCATCCGTACCATCCTGTGCCATCCCACCTGTCCCATGCCATGCCATGGTGGGATGGCAAGGTTAAGGTTAGCGGTTGGACTTGATGATCTTAAAGGTCTTTTCCAACCTAGATGATTCTATGATCCCATGCCATCCCTCATTTCACCCCACCCATCCCATCCCCGGCTGTGGGTGCAGACCTGGGCCCCCCCGCGGCAAAGAGCTCAAAGGCCGTGATACCGCCCCAAGCCAAGAGCTCTTGCCTTCCCCGCGCAGCTCTGCCCATTTCCAGTCTGAGCCGAGCCGTTGTGGGGTCCTGCTGGCCGTGCAGTTTGATGGGGACTCGACAGGATCGGCCGAATCTCAGGTCAACGCAGGCGCAACAGGCGAGACCCCGGCTGAGCGCGACCGCGCGGCCCCCGAGCATCCCGCTCCTGCCGCCGGCGGGTGAGCCCAGCCACCGGGTCGCGAGAGGTAAACTCGCTGATGAATTGAGCCTGACATGTGGCCTTGAGCTTCGCTGGGTAGTTAATTTTTCAATTTCTTTCATGGATCTGGAATAGCAAAGAGTTTGTTTATAATTAAAGTACTTGAAGATTTATACTTTAATTCAACTAGCTGAAAAGAAGTAGTTTCTGTGTAGGTTTCCTCACTGTCAGAATCTAAAACAGATTATTATGTAAATTTTTTCGATCCTAAATTCATTATAATATTCAATTTCAGGAAATGCTCTTGACCATCTGCTGCTGCTCTAAGAAATGAGTCTTGGAGATTGTTTAGTACCGGAAATATTGCAGGTATTTAGGGTAGATCACCGTGGAGCGTAAGGGCAATGTACTGATTTCGGAGTCTGGTTATATTTACCCGTAGCGCTGACGCCACGAGCCGAGCGGGTTGGAAAGTGCATCCGCAGATGCTCCTCCAGCGTCCCGGCTCATCCCACCGGTGCCGCCCGCCTTCCCCATCCGCAGCGCTGTCCCGTCCGCGGGCGGAGGGTAGCGGTCCTTCTCCGTCTTGTCGGGAGGGCAGTACGGATTAATCCTGGTCTTAACGTCAGTGGTTTGAGATCCCTGGGAGGGAAGGTACCGCCAAAGTATCATTTGCTGTTTATTGCAGCCTCCAAACTCACAAGAGAAGCCACGTGCTGGTCCCTGGACGATTGGAGCAAGAGGGGCTGCAAAGAGGGGGTGAAGCCCCCATCACCCGCACGCGGGCAGGACCGGGACCCCAGCGCTCCCACCGAGCCGTGCTGAGCTTTAATTTATTTTTTCCAGTGTGTTTTACTGCCAAAGGTTGTACATCACTGGCGGTGTGAGGGGCGAGGGATGAAGCCCAGGAGCGGCGATACGGCCGTGCTGCGGGACGGGCTGGCGTCCCCGGGCGCTGCTCCTTCCCGGCTCCCAGCACTTGCTTTCGCTGCCGTGATCCGGCGTCTGCAAGACACTGAAAGATGCTGCTGCCGCCCTGCTTGCTCCTGCACCTCTGGGTTTGGCTTTGGGCGGAGGGGGAACGTATTAATCGTCCTTTCTTTTTCTTCTGCCCTGGCCTTGCTCAACAAGTGCAGCACCTACGGGGCCGGCGGCTGCGCCTATCGATCGGGGCCGGGGGCCGGGGCCGTGCCTGCCCTTCCCGGCGACTGTGCCCAGTATTGACGGAGTGAAGCGGTGAGCGGGGCCGAGGCTGGGAAGCGACGGCTGCTGGCGGGGAGCGGGAGGGGGCCGCGGCGGGGGCATCCCCAAGGGCTGCTGAGCATCACCCGAGCATCCTCCCAGCACGGGGCTGGGCTGGGGACGCTGCTGCGCGGCGAATGTTTGTTCGTATTGAATTCTGTACGGTATTTGGAAAGCCGGGCTGTTAGCGGAGCGGAATAGACCTCAGAAAGGCACTGGTGTCCGTCTGGATGCACAGTGGAGGGGATGCCCGCGAGGGATAGCAGGAAGTGCGGGGTGCAGTCCGGCAGGAGCGCAGGCAAAGGGCCAGCACAGTGACTGCAGGGCATTTCCTGAAGTTGGGGGTTTTTTAGCAAACCCGGGTTCGTTCCAAGGCTGGCTGCGCTGAGATGGGTGACGTTAGGGTGGGTCTGCGGGACAGGGACTGCTCGGCAGCCCTCGGATAAATTTCCGAGCGTAGAGTACGACGGAGAGTTTTTCTTGTCCCTGTTGGTCTTCGTTCGTGTTCAAACGGTGAAACCGGCGGTTTCTTATCCGGAGCCCTTCCCGGGCTTCAGTATTCGGACCTGGGTGATCACTAATCGCCTTCCCCTCCCTCAGGGAAATTTTAACTCTTGTCCTCGGCTGCTGAGCGGATCTTTAAGCCGGTAATAATGTTAGACAGAGGGAAATTCACGGCCTCGTCCTGCCCCTTCCCCAGCTGAAAACTGCTGAAGAATTAAAGAATTAAAAAGGTATAAATTTACATTCAAATTATTTCCTGCCGATGAGGGGTTTGTTTTTAACGGGGCGCGAGGGAAGGTGTACGCACCTTGTGCCCTCCCCGAGCCCCCGTGTCTGCGGGGTCGGCCGTGGGGGACGGGGACCCGTGGTGCGGGGATGCCTCCGCCGGTCCCCGGGGTTGCCCAAAACGGGATCTCTGTAGCCAACAGCTGCTCCGGTGCCTCGTTCCCCCGGGAATGTCCTAATCCCCACGGGTGACACCCGCGGAGGGGATGAGGAGGGCGGGTGACCTTCCTCCGCTGGCCGGGGGTGCTGAGGTGGCACCGTGCGGGTGCTGCACCCCGTGTGCTTGGCTGGGGTGCGGGGACGGGGACACACGGACACGGCGGTGGGGGGGGGACGGACGGACGGACCAGGGCCACGGTGGCCTTTGTCTGCCTGTGCCAAACAGATGTGAGCAAACCCGAGTTCGATTTCCGAGACCGCCTGGGGAATATTGCTAACTAATTATAGAAAACAGAAGATGCGCTCCCCTCCTCTTGCATTTTTTGATAAACATTGTCTCCTCTCCACAGCTGAGTATTTAATTAGTGTTGATTGTTGTTCCCGTGTTCAATAACCACTCGTCAGGAGGGGGGTGTCCGCTGGGGCAGCGTGGCCTGGAGCACAGAGGAGCGGAGGGTGTTCATAATTAAGGATGCAATTTATTTGAGTAAGTCATGTGTACAGCGCCCTGTGTTTTAGGTTAATTTTCAAGGTTAAAGGGTTAAAAAAAAAAATAAAAAAATAAAAAATAGCAAAATAGCGCACAACTTTGGAGGGCGAGGAGCGACGGTTGGCAACTCAACACTGGAAGCTGCGCAGGGGAGATAGATACGTATATACGTGTGCGTGTCGGGGGGGTGTGCGCACACGTGCCCCATCCAAGCCCCCGTGTGTGCGTAGCCACCTTTCCCTGCAGACTGCGCCTCTTTCCCAAGTTTTGGCTGGCAAAGGCCGCCGCGTGGGGCTGGACTCTCCGGCTCTGGCAAGGTTCCTTAGGGAGCGGGTTTAATGGAAAAGAAAACGCAGCGTTTTAGCGGTGCCGCTGGGTGCGGGGAGGGCTGAGGTTCGGTTTGGGTTTACCAAATCACGCCGTGGCGCGCGGGAGGTTTTTCAGCCTCGTGTTTGCCTGTACGTACCGAAGGAACGACGACGTGCAGCGCGATCCCCGCGTGCAGCCCGCGCCGGGGTGGGGTCGGGCTTTGCTTTCCGAGCGCTGGACGGACCTCTCCCATCTACAGGAGGAGAACGAAAACCTCAGACAGGAACAACTGTGGTTTGAAAGTTGGGGATCGATGCCGTCCGGAGACGCGGGATGACTCGGCACGAGCCGGCTCTCTTCCCCGTGACCGCGCAGCCGTGTCAGGCTTGCACCGATGTCCGGAGGGGGATGGTGAAGGTTTGGGAGGGGTGGCAGGAGCATCCCTGCCAGCGGGGACGCGGGGTCCTTTCAGGCCGTTTTTGGGACTTTGCCATCGTCTGCGTGCCCCTCCGTACGGGGCAGGGCTGCTCCGGGGGGGGCTTTAGCCCAGGCAGGCGTTGGGCACAGCCCCGCTCCCCGCACGGCCCCTTTCCTGCTGACGGGACGGTTTGTGTGCGGGGGTACCGGGGAGCAGCAGCTAAAATAGTAAATAAGCAAATGCCCGTCTCCTCCCTGCATGGTTTCCCCTGTATTTATTTGTATGTTTATTTTGCCGTGCCTCCTGACAGCAGTGATGGAGCTGTCATGCTTTGGTGGCCACCGGCTCATGATCCAGCACCTGTTCTCCACGCTTTAATCTCTCCACTCCGCTCATATAGAGTCTATACATAACCCCCAGACAAACAAAACGTGAAGAAAAATCAAATCTAATTACATGCCATTGATTTCTTTCCAAATTTGCTTCTAATACACTTTTTGACTACTCCTTGATTTTTTTTTTTTTTTTTTTTATTTTT
>VXBL01008294.1:712164-724664 GCA_013400195.1 Aramus guarauna
TTTTTTTTCCCACTTTTCCTTTCTCCTCTCCTTCCCCCGTCCACTCACACAGCAGCAGCCTCCTCCCGGGGAAGCGAGCGGCTGCAGTCCCCACGCCGGACACGCCGAGCCCCAGAGCAGTTATGAAATGCATATCCCGGAGTGCTTTTTTTGCTCGTAATAGGCGGTAGCGCTGATTTGTGTGCTGAGCCTCTTCCGAAGGGACAGGTAGGACCAGACAGCTTCCTTCGTTGCTTTTCCTCTTCCCCTCCTCTTCCTTTCTGCAAGCCTGACCGTTGTTCTCAGTGCCAGCATCGCTGTGGCAGGGGCCGTGGGCAGAGCTGCTGGCCGCCAGCATCTCCCCCAGCCTGCTGGGTGCTCAGGAGGAGGCAGCGGGGCCAAATCCAGCTCCCTGGCCGGTGTGAGGGGGGGGCTGGGATGGGCGGCGGGGGGCTTGTGTGGGTCCCGGTCTCCGCCACTGTATTTAGCGGAGGGTGGGCTGTGGAGCAGCTCCCGTGTGCCCGTGTCCGGCATCGCTCGGGAAGAGCCCGGTGAGCGCGAGACCCCGCGGGACACGGGGACCAGCGCGTCGGCAGCGCGGGGCAGGCCCAATCCTGGCTCGGCCCATCGTGCCCTGGCCCTCGAGCTCCGATTGCGGTGCTGGCGCGTCACGCCATCGCTCCGGTGGCATCCCCTTGCAGTGGGGGCAGGGGTCTGGCCCCAGCAGGGATGGGGGCTCAGGGTGGGCACGGGGGGGCCGAGCTGGGGCCGGGGTACGTTGGTTATAGCACGAGAGATGCTCCGCGCTTGCACGCTGCTTCGAATTCTGCGGCGATGAGAAGGGATCGCTCGTCACCAGCCACTGCCCAGGTCTCGCTCCCTCGGAGCTGACGCGCCGGGTCAGCGAACAGGCGCGCGGGCGGGAGATGTGGCTGGGCGTCCCTGGCCCCGGTGACAGCTTTGCCGTCAGCGGGGGTACAGAGTGCGGCCGGTGAGCTCTGGGCAGCAGCTGCAGGGTTCGAGGCAGCGGGATGCAGAGGCAGCAGCTTTGGTCAGAGCTTTCTCGTGTGCATCAATATATTGAATATCCTTTCCTCCGGATTCGCGGGAGCGGGGTGCGACCCGTGCAGAGCAGCAGATGTGTCTTGTCCTCAGGGTGATGCCGGAGGGGAGGGCTGAGCGGCGCTGCCCGTCCCCACGCTGCCCAGGGCAGGATTGGCAGCGGGATGCAGGGAGGTGAAACAGTCTCCTCACCTTCGGCGTTTCCCTGGGTATAATCTGACCCACCGTTTGCAAATCAGTCTCCTAAAAACATCAGCAGCTATGAAAATAAAGAAAAAAAACCCCAAGGATCACCCCATCCCTTCCTTCTGCGGGGGGACCTCGAGGCCACATCCTGCCCGTGGCCACCAGTGCCACCCAAGGGTGACCCCAGCGTCACCAGTGCCGGGGGGTGCAAACCTGGATCTGCGGCACCCCTGGAAAGACCCGCTTCCAAGAGAGCGGCTGGATTTATAGCATACGGAGATGTATTTAGGCCGAAGACAGTTCAGTTGTGTTAATTATGAAAATCTAAAGATAATCTATATTTAATGTCAATTTTTTTTCTCAAATTTACTAAAGAATGAGGAGAATATATGCACGTGATGACATTTAAATGAAGAACAAGGTGCAATTAAACTCCAAAATGTACAGTAGACTAATTGGGAGAGGATGACAAATATAGTTATCATCAGCAACTAATTAGGGACCTGCTTTAGCTTCCCCTGCTTGATTAATCTTGACTAGGTGTTAATAAGTTACGCGGGCCCAGCCGTAAGTTGTGAACAGGCTGTTTGTTGCTCCGTCTGGCGTGGCGGGGAGGTGGTTTACGTTCGCAACCGGGCGGGAGGACGCTTTGTGTTGAGCAGGGATGTTCGTGTTAAGGGGGTTTGTTTTATCCGGGGAAGGAGGTGGTGGTGGCGGGGGGGGATCTCGAGTGCACCCATCAGGGTGCTGGGTGCTGCAGTCGGTGCTGGGTGAGGCCACTTTTCGGTGATGGCGATGCCGCGGGGCTGGGCACGGTCCCCCGGCTCGGTGCGCGGAGGGGGGAGGACGAGCACCCGGTCCCGGGAGCGTCGGCTCAGCTCTGTTGACACGTCCCTTGTCTCCCAGATTTACGCTCTTATCTTTTTGTGTTGAAAGGTAAGAATAATAGTAAAATGTTAATGCCGTACTCTACATATAATACTGTACATAAACGGATGACATGACATGGGAGACAGATAAATCACCGCTGTGTTCAGACAATAATCTGCGGGAGACAGAATAACACATGAGTTCTCCGAGCGTAGGAATGTGCTTGGGAAAACGGGGCTTTACAGCCCAAACCCTCTCTGATTTTTACTAGGACGTTTATTCGAGTCCCATTTGATGAAATTAGATATATTTTTAAATATGTTGTTCCTTGCTCGTAACGGACACTCAGTGATGCTTGCCGGTAAACGACTTGCCGTGACTTGGTGCCCATTAAGACGCCAAACGCGTTATCTAGACCTGCGCTAAAACGTAGAGGGAGGAAAACGTACTTCTGCCGGGAAAAGATACGGGTGCGCATCCCTGGCCCGGCTTTCCTCGGGGGTTCGCAGTTTCTCGTGGTCCCCCGGGGAAGCTGCAGCCCCCCCCCGGTAAAGCCCCGTGTCCCCGGCGGGAAGGCGATGGGGAAAAACCAGCGCGGCCGGGATGGATGTGGTGCCGCGACCGTCCCGGGCTGCAGCCGCACTGGAAAATAGGAAAAGCGATGTCACCTGCTGGTCCCGCTTGTTGAATGCCATTGCCGGGCGGAGAACGTTCGGTGGGCGCCGAACCACGAGCCCCCGGCACCGAGCGGCTGGTGGGGACGGTGCCGCCACCCTTTCAGCGTGGCACTTCTGCGCACGTCGCCTCGAAAGGGCCCGGGGGGGGTGTGGGGTGTGTTTTTTGGGGTGTTTTTTCCCCGCCGGGGTGCGGCAAGGAGACGGCGCTGACGGATCGAAGGCTGCTTTTCCCGAGAAACAATCCCGAGCGGTGGTGGGAGAGCAAAGCCATTACCGCGGAGGATGAACTTGGCTCAGTCGCCATGGAAACGCTGGCCGGGACCTGGCGCCGCTCGCGTGTGCGCGAGTCCCGTTGACCTCACTTAGAATTATTACCTTTAGCCAAATAAAATAATTTGTGTTAATAAAGAGACCATTTTCTCTCGGCTTCCAAGCGAGCCTTCCCCAGAAGGCAGAGTGACTCCTTAATTACACTTTTACTGCAAGGTGATTAATGTTCAATATGTGATACTCCCTTTAAATAAGTCGCTTATTAACACCTTTAATATGTTTTAATTTTTTCTTTTTTTTTTTTTCCCCTTTTCCCCCCCCCTTCTCCCTTGCCTTGGCGGGCCGGGCTGGCGGCGGGAGGGGCTGCACAGCGCTAGGTGGAGCTCTGATATTAGGCATGGGCACAGCGGGCACCCCCCGGCACCCATGGGTGAGCCCTGCACCCTCCCCGAAGGACCAAACGATGGGAAGCAGGAGGGGAAATCCGAAACGTCGAGGTGCAGCGGCAGCAGATGTCAACCGGGCAGCGTGTGGGGAAACCCGCTTTGATTTTTATTTTTGGTTTTGGTTTTTTGCTATAGGTGGTTGTGGGGTGATGTGTAACGAGCGTGCGAGGGCTCAGCACCCCCCTGGGGAAGGGCTGCAGCAGCTGGGGGATGCTGGGCGAGAGCTGCGGGGCCGGGCCGGGCCCCCCCAGGGTGCAAGACGCAGCCGGTCCGGGTTTGGAAACCCCCATCGTGGTCCAGCTCTGCCCATCTCCTGCTGGAGACGGCGCATCCCTCCCCTGGAGACACGCGAACCAGGGCTGTCCTGAGAAACGTGCTGGGGCACGGCAGGGCACTGGGCAAACGGGGTGGGGGGAAAACCCCCAACCCCCCCTTTTTTTGTTCTTTCCTCAGTTAGTTACGGAGGGTCTGTTTTGGGGATGGGTGATAGAGGCTGCTGCGGTCCCTCCATCTGCCCAGCCCAGCGCCTGAGCGGAGCTGGGTGACAAAAAAAGTCGCGTCCACCCATCAGCTTCTTACCGTCGCATACCTGGAGGCGGCCGAAGTCCTCACGGCGGCACGGTCTGGGCACGGCCGCTCTCCTTCGGCACCGCGGGATGGTGGCACCGTCCCCGTGTTGAGGGGTGCGCTGGGCGTCCCCGTCGGTGGGGCACGGATGGGACCCTCCCTGCGCCCAGCGCCGCGCAAAGCACCGCTCTGGGCCTGGGAACCCTGAGGTACGTACCGCGCATTGCGGCTGAGGCCATCGGAAACGCTGCAGCCGCGGTCGGCGTAATAGCGTTAGTTAGCTGGCCTGGAGAGGCAGAATAGCAACCCCGATTATAGGAATTTGTTAGGCCTCTTGAAGCGATATATATATATATATATATGTGAAAAATATACGTACGTGTGTACATTAGCTGAGCTTTCGGAAATACGGGGGATTCTTCTCTTTCCGGCTTAAGCCAGCTGGTTTGAAAACGTGCCGCTCCTGGTTTCCTGAAGGAAACATCCGAGCTGGGACCGGTCCCCGGGCAGGGGAGCCGGGATGGTTCTCGCTCCAGCTCAGGCCGTTTGCTCCTCTCCGCTCAGCTCGAGAGAGAGAAGAGAGGAATTTTCAGCCATCCCCCCCTCCATGTCATTTTAAGGATCTTTTTTGCTCCTGCTCATTGGTTGGGTGGGTGCTGGGCTGGTGTTTAAAAAAAAGAAAGAACTTTCCGTTACTGTCTGAAATGGATTGTTTCTCATGATTGCAGCTGAATTCCTGAAGTTAAAAAGTAATTTTATTTTATATCAGATTTCTTTTTTTTTAGAACTGTTTTTATTTGTGCAGCAACAGATGTTTATAAATACACATTATTATTTGTCGTATAAAAGAATGTATTAATGGTAGTAGTAGTAGTAGTAGTATATTCCAGATTGTTTTACCTTACCACGTCTGATTTTACAAGGTGCGCTTTAAACAAATCTCACCATAATTTGCAAAATCACTGCTTTCCCACGGCCAGCTCGCACGTGCGACAATTTCCTTCCAACGCGGCTGGGTGAAGCGTGAGGCCGACCCTGGACCCGAACCCGCCCCAGGCCAAGCACACCAGGGTGCCCACCGCCACCCCACCGTCACCCCGATGTCACCCCCGTGTCACCCCACAACCTCGTCCCTGCTGCAAACCAGCATGCCCAGTTTAGTTCCCAAAATGGGAACTCACTTAAGTAGATAAACATCTGGCATCATCGTTTGGGAATACCGGTGGTGGTTTCTTGCTTTGCAGCCCCGTGTGCAGACGGAGAAGGTGGCAGGAAACGCCGGCGGACACGAGCACAAGGGGCGAGCGGGGCTGTTCGGCCAAAACGACTCCTGCACCGGAGGGAGAGGGCCAGGGTTTGGCTGTGCGAGGGATGCTGTGAGGGATGCTGCAAGGGATGCTGTGAGGGATGCAATTGCGAGGGATGCCGCGAGGGATGCTGCTGTGCAAGGCCAGCACCGGTCCCCTCCCGCTGCAGGTGCAGGTTTGCTACTCCCGGGTCAGTTCCTTCTTCCCGCGCCGGTGTATGTCGGGACAGGGTGCCGTTGGTGCCGGCGCAGGTACCCTCTGTGCTGTCACTCCAGTCCCAGTTTTGCCTTGCGGCACGCTTTTCCTCATGAATTTATTTTGCTCAGCGGTTGCTGCTTCGCCTTGAGTCTTGTTTTGCGGGAATGGAAAGGAGAGAGCAGAGGGAGGCTGGAGAGAGGACAGGGCTTGGCGGGGCAGCACCCTGCCTCCCAGGCGCACGGACAGCCGGCGCTGTGTTTCGTTTCGGGAACGCCACCGGGCTTCTCCAAGCTCTGGGCTCTCCGCAGCGGGTTTGGCTGCGATGCCGGTGCCGATGGCATGTCCCTGCCCGTGCGGCTGCTTTTGCTCTCGCGATGTGCGGGAGGACCAGGGTCTTGCCTTCAACTCCTGGGTGAATGTGGGGGATGAGCCGACAGCGGCAGCGACAGGAGAGCAGCAAAGGGATGATGGAGAGCGGTGATGGGCGGCAGGGAGTTAGCTGGGGCGAAGATGTGAATGCAGGGGGGTGCGTGGGAAAGCAGAGGTGGGCGGATGGAGGAAAGTCCTAAGCCCTGGCACCTCCACTGCAGCCAGCTCTGCTGCTGGGACTTTGCACAGCTCATCTTTGTGCATCCAAAGGGCCAAGGAAACAAATACACCCTGAATTATCCGTGTTTGAGTTCAGGCCCTGCATCCCCATCTCCTCCGGGGCGGCCGTGCTGTGCGCAGAGCTCCACCTGCCCAGCGAAACGCCGAATAAAAAACTTGCAGGCTCTTTCGCTGGGGGAAATGCCCTCCTCGTTGCTGCAGGGGAGGTGTGCATCACCTGGTTGCAGCACCCCCCGCCCTTTCACAGGCCCCCACATCCCTAAATCCCAATGACAATCTCTTGGTAAAAGAGAATTTTTCTCCCAGCGCTTGCAGTGTATCTCACAGCCGCACGCCGCTGTACGTTCGTTTATTATCCCAGAGCTCCTCGTTACCTACCAGCGGTGTTTAGGGCTGCGAGATGCTCCAGGGAGTCATGTGGGGATGTCGCCGTGTCTGAGCGGGTGTCGTTTCTCCCGTGCTGGGGGGCCGGATCCAGCCCACGGCTGCCCTCTCCCCAGAGCTGGGGGGCAGACGGTGCCCACCCCAGCGGCTAACGGCTCCCGTCTGCCCCGCCACCGCCCGACGCAGAGTCACCGGATTCCTTGGAAGTGGCTATGAAAACCCACAGCAGGAAAAACTCCTTGTTGAAACCCCAAAAAGCCGGAGAACGGGACTGTGCTGCAGGCTGGTACCCACGGCGGCCGGAGGATGCTGCTCCGCGCTGGGAACTGGGGACCGGGCTGGTCGGTTGGGAAAGCTGGTGCCTAATTGCGAAGGAGCTCGAGGATGCTGCTAGGGCAGGAGCCGAATCCTGCTCCGGACGCGGCAGCTCCCTGAGGCTCTTGGGGCGGCTTCGCCTCCCCCCCTCGCCCCCACATTCGGGTTGTGGGTTCCCAGAGCTGTCCGCATCCCCGCGGGCAGGGGAGCAGGATCAGGCCCTGCATTCGCACGGCATTGCGTTACCGCGTGATCTATGGTGTCCGTCAGCGTCGCAGCCGTAATGCTGCGAGCTCCCGTACACCTTTTTAAAGAACTCCATTTACTGCTACAATGAACACGGGCTGCTCGGCGGAAAAAAAAAATGGAGACAAGGAGGAGCCTTTTTATTTATACGGAGAGCTCAAAAGGACAACCTCACCCGGCGGGCAGGAGCTGCCTTCCCAGGGTGGGCTCTTTCTGCCTCCTGTCGTCTAGTCTGGAGCTCCGAATTTTTGCTTGGCCCCCGTGGTTCAGAGCCGGGGCGGGAAGGGATGCTCCTGGCAGCCCGGGTGCCAAACACGCCAGTTCTGGGTCAAACTACCCAAAAGTGCAGCTCCACGTTGGGGGGACGACTGACTCCCTTTCCTCCCCTCGTACCTGCTTCCTGCTGGAAATGGGATGAATTATTCCTCTTATATGGAGAAATATTCAAGGGAACTCGAGTGCTGGGGGGGTGCGTGTGCAGAGTTAAATCCAATTGCAGAGAAACGAATGATTTCTAAATGAATTTGTCCCTTAATTTGCCAGCGAGAGCTTCGGAGGAAGCACTCAGGTGCTCCCAGTTATCACCTGGTGGAGCTTTTCCTTGGGAACCTCAGTTCCCCCCACCGACTTTCAGGTGAGGATGGTTGAAGATTATAAATGCCTGAAATGCAGATTACCTCCTGGAGTCATTTTATTTTCTACCCTCAGCCTGGAGCCTTCTGAAGGAGTTTAGAGGTTTGCTGTTGTCATTGCAGAGGTAGGGACTGGTCCCCTTGCTACTGGTTTTGTTTTACTGGTTTCTCATTTTCTTTTTCTCTTCTCTTCTTGCGAAAAGGAATTGTATCGGAGACGTGAGGGGTGCCTCTGAGACCCCAGCTCCAGCTGCTCTCCTTTGTTTGCCCTGAATTCCTTCACTTTGTTAAATAGGTGCCAAGATTTGGAAGGAAATAAACTGAAAAACAGTTGATGTTATTTCCTAAAATTAGCAGTAGCCCCCTTTGGTTAAGGCTGGAGGGGGCCCTGGGAATAATCTCTCATTAAATGATGCTAATAATTCTATTAATAGAAAATGCCTTGTAAAACCCCCTAAGAGAGGTCCTACCTTTGGCTTTCTCTCGCTCTGTATTTTTTCCTGGGGTGGGGGCTGTTTGTTGGCTTGGGTTTAGTTTCTCGTCGTCTTGGAGTAGTTTGGAAAAGGGAGGAACTTTGCTTAGGCTCAATCTGTGAAAATACCAAAGCTCTGGCAGGGGAAGAGCTGCTTAGCTGGTATAGATTCTGAGACCTCCGTTAATTTCAGTGCTAAATTAGACATTTTCTTAATTGTTTGTCCTGTTAGCTACCCCTCTGACGGACCCCCCCAGCCCCCTGCCCTGCGATTCATCGCTAAGTATTATTTGGGAGCTCCTCAGTTCAGAGGGCTGAGCTACACACCGTCCAGCATTCCTTAAGAGTCATCTATTCCAGGACTAATTCCCATCAAAAATGAGCTGTTATTGCGTTAAATAAAACTTCAGGTAATTCTGAGAATAACATTTCTCTAATGTTGGAGACCCAGGAAGAGTCTCCAGCCAAGTCGCTGCCGTTCAGTCCTCGTGGAAGCAGAGAAAAGGCAGCGATGGTGCGGGCAGGCTTCTCCCCCTCCCTCTTTATTTTCCAGCTTTGCACCTTTAGCGTTGGTTTTGCTTCCAGGCGGAGATGTTGCTCTGTCATTTCTTTCTGACCTAATGGCACTTGCTCTTACCGGCTGTTTAGGCTGAACAAGGTAAGCAGCAAACAAAGCGAGGATCGTCCTCGCTGC
Source organism: Aramus guarauna (assembly GCA_013400195.1). Lineage (NCBI taxonomy): Eukaryota > Metazoa > Chordata > Aves > Gruiformes > Aramidae > Aramus > Aramus guarauna. Next base: position 721,079 of record VXBL01008294.1, read on the forward strand.
GCGATGGCACCGAGCCGGCGGTGCCGGGTGCGGAGCAGGAGATGGGCTGGAGCAAGCGGTCGCTGCCCGCAGCCCGGCCCTTCGGGGATGAGTTTCCGATCGTGCCCGGCGTTGCTCGTCTCGGGTCAGGAATGTTCAGCACAGGGCCGGGGGGAAGGAATGGGAAGCTCCGGGGTTTGCGTTCTTATGACGGGACCGTCCCCTGTCGCTGGGGCACGCGGTGGCATCGCCGGGCCGCTGGCGCTGGTCGAAGCCTTGCTGCCAGCAGAAGGGAAAGGGTTAACGGGGCCAGCGCGCCCTTCCGAACGCAGAGGACAAACTTCAGGGGTGCTGAGCTGAGGACGTGCAGCGGGGAGGGGCCCCATCCTGTGCCACCACCAGCAGGGACGAGACCATCGGGGGAGGAAGCCCTGGCCGGGGGTCAGGGACAGCCCTGCCGTCCCCTCCCCGGTGCCCTCAGCAGACCCACGCTGTCCCCAAAACCCCCCGCGCTCCTCCGTGGGGACAGCACGCAGCGAAGCCCAGCAGCGCCCGCGGGGACGGGCTGCACCTCCCCTACACGTTAAAAAACTCCTTTAAAACTTAACAGTGGCCAGTAATGAACCAGCAAAGGTTTATTGCCTATAAAGGATAAAATTAATGTAAGTTATCCTCGTAAACTCTCCTGATTTGTGCTGGTCCTTTCTATTCCCGCCGCGTGTCTCTGACAGCCTGTTCTCAATAGCTAATGGGGAGCCGTTAGGTCGCGGTGCGGTGGGTTAATTAGCGAGTACCGGCCCTGGGTTGGGCGGCACTTTCCGAGGAACCCGGGATGCTCCCGTGGCCGCTCCATCCCGCGGCAAAGCAGAGGCACGAGTTACAATTTTCTTTGGGAGGCTTCCTCGCTAGGATCCCATCTGCGGTAAATATGTTTTTCTAATGACTGCAGGATCACAACAAGGGTGTTTTCCCGCCGTCGCTCCACGCTGTGCTCCTGTTCCACCCGCGTCTCGTGACCGGCTGCACTCGCGTCCCCATCATGGGAATAATTCCTGGGGGGCGGGAAGAAACCACACCTTCGTTTTTCTTTCCCTAATACTGTAGCCAAAACTGAAATGAGAAATTCAGCAGAAAAAGCACAGAAGACAAATATATAGAAGCGTGTACCTCTAACTTATAGTCCGCAGCGTGGTTTTATGGTGGTTACTTATTTTCAGTAAATTGATGAGGCTTAAAGGGGAAGCTAGACTTTTAGCCGATATATAGGTGGAACAATATTAAATTCCCATATTAAAGATCATCATTAACCTGTTTGGTTTTTACTGGGCTAACAGTAAACACAACAAGCTGTGAACAGGGTGTTTAATTATTTCAATGAATATTCATAACATACAGGACCCTTAGAGCAGATGAAGAGAAGAAAATTTTTTCGCGGCGATTGGGAGGTTGATAAGCAAAACCTCGTCTTTAACTTTGTGAGCAGAATGCCGTACAGCTGCACCGTAACCCCGCAGTTTTGCAGTTTCTGTATACGTATCTATAGATAGTTAAGAAATTAATACACCTCTTACGAAGCAATTTATTAGAGCGTCGTTTGTTTTCGGTGAATGGTAGGGACGTTCGGGATAACTTTTGGTTTTAAATAGGAGGGGTATTTGGAGCCTGACGCTGCGGCACAGCGACTCGTGATGCAGGCAGCATCGCTGATTTCTGTAAAACCACCAGGTTTTGGGGGTTTGTGCCTGGAGACCCTCTTTTTTTTTTTTTTTTTTTTTTTTTTTTTTTTTTTTTCCCCTGCCTCCCAAACCCTCTTCCCTCACTTGGTGCGATAACTCCAAAGCTGTTTTCTGCGCTTGCCGGCTATTGAGGGAGTCGGTTAAATAAGCCATCGCGTAGGGAGAAAGTGGAAATCTTCACAGGTGCTTCCTGGGAGGCTGTGCGAGGTACCACAGCGCTGCCTCCGTCCTTCGTTATACATAGGGGCACGTGTATGTTTAACCGGTACAGGAAGATATACGTTATAAAGCTCTGGATACAGACAATAGGATTGGATGCCATAAAGGGACGTGTGACTTGTGAATTAAGAGACTTGGTAACTTGGAGAATGATGGTCTAAAATGACTTTATTTTATAGCTAGTTTCTGCCATCTGAGTGATGTTGCGTGTATTGGTTGTATTTATAACTTAATAGCTTTTCTCAATTTTATTATACTTTTTATGATACTTGTGGCTTTATGGCACTTCATAATTTTTTCTCAGATTCATTAAATCCACTTGAGGGTGGAGCTAACGGCGGAGCAGGTAGCGCATTCCCGGTGCCGCGGAGCGGTCCGTAATCCCTGGGTCGGCTCCAGGGTGGCTTCGCGCCGTGCGAGCGGAACCCGGGGCCGCGGGTGGGAGAGGGAAGGTGGGGAGCGGGTAGCGATGGCCGACACCGTCGCTGCTGGTTGGGGACAGCTCGTGGGCAGGGCTGGGAGCTGCTGCCGGCTCGCGGTTATTCTCCTGGCAAAGACGACCGCGTCCCGGTGGAGGAGCGGTCGCTTGCCCCGCTTGCAGAGCGCACGGCGGTGCTTAAATATTTGCTTACAGCTGTATTTGGGCAACCCTTTGCCATGGCGGGGCGGCGCGTCTGCTCGCCGGCTTGGGCTGGGCTGGGAGCTCAGCCTGTGCCAGCAGCAAAGAAATAGCATCTGGTTAGGTTTTACGTCATACCGAAACAGCCGGTCACAGCTCAGCCCCCCTCCCAGTACCCCCTGGCCCTGCGGGGTCCCGCCTGGGCGGTCCCAGGGGTGCAGGGGTCCCACGGATGTGCCGGGCGGGCGAGGAGGCAGTTGGAAGATGTTTCTTATGCTCCTCGGTGTCTTCGTTTCAGGGGTATGCCCTGTCCACGGCGGGGTTAAGGTGATTTTTCTCTTCTGAACCAGTTAAACCAGTAAACCCTCCCATAACCGCGAGGCAGGGAAACCTTGCATTTAAAAGGGAGGCGTATTTTGACAGCTTGGGCCTTGGTATTGACAAAATTCTGTAGGATTTCTGATTTCCGCATTAACCTTTGGCTGCAGGCTCCGCCGTGCTCTGTTTCTGGGAACCTCTCTGGCTTGGCAGGCACCGCGTACCAGCAATGACCTTCTGAGGGCGTTACAGGGTTTCGGTGTTAAATCCTGCCCCTGCGGTTTGGCTGACGCCAGCCCTTTCCGGCACGTGACGGCATCTCGCCGCGGTCACGGGGACCGTTCGCACAGAGAAAACACCTCTGCAGCCTGTCAGCGGCGGTGCTCCCTTCCACGGAGAAGGACTTGGGGTGCTGGGTGATGAGAAGCTCAGAGGGACAGGCCAAGGGGAATGGCCTGAAGCTGCAGGAGGGCAGATGGAGATGGGATGTGAGGCAGAAATCCTTCCCGGTGAGGGTGCTGAGGCCCTGGCCCAGGGTGCCCAGAGAAGCTGTGGCTGCCCCTGGCTCCCTGGCAGTGTTCAAGGGCAGGTTGGATGGGGCTTTGGGCAACCTGGGCTAGTGGAGGGTGTCCCTGGCCATGGCGGGGGGGTTCAGTCCTAGAGCATCTTCTCATTCTGGGTTTTTCCCTGTTTCCTTCTTAGCAGACAAACCCAA
>VXBL01008294.1:725830-740205 GCA_013400195.1 Aramus guarauna
TTTTTACCCTAAGATTTCTGGGGGGAAAAATGTTCCGCATGTGAGCGCGTTGTAAAATATTTGGATTGTTAGATTTATTTGCTTACACGGCCTATATTTGTGCTGATTTTATTGTATTGACTGTATGCATTTTTTTCCTCCCATTCTACAGTTTTATTGTGCGTTGGTCATATGCATACATCACCCGCATTGTTCTCCGGGAAATTTATTCCACCTTTCAGCATGCTCTTGATAGGACTTATTGCATTACTAGTTAAGTGCTGAGATTTGCTACTCCAAAGATTTGAAACAGCCCCTTGTAATGTTTATTTGCCAGACATGGCTGAGATCATATGTTTTCATAACACTTGGAGTACATCTGCGTTTCAGCAGCCGGCAGGGTTGGTCCGCTCAGGGTTTGGCCCTGCGGGACGGACCAAGTGTCTCCCCAAATTGGGCAGCCAAGGGGGAGAGCACCAAAGACCCAGAAGGAGGTGGATGTCCAACACCTGTTGGAATAATCACATATATTTATTCATGGCTTACCTATATATATATATCAATAGGATTGTGCACGCATCCGTGCGTCGGGCAAATGCATCCAGCCATCGGCATTTCACAAACGGTGGGAAAACTGCGGGAAGTGCAGCGCTGCCCGGAGCATCCCCCGTGGGATGCAGCGCGTCCCTGGGGAAGAGCCGCCGGGCAGCGCCGGTGGGCGCGGAACTTCCACCCCGGTGCTCGCAGGGTGCCAGTGAGGGGGGTGCTGACCAGCCCGTGCCGGGGAGGAAAACCCCACAGTTGTGCCGAACCTGGAGCAAACGCTTTGGACCTTGGCTGTGGGAATTCTGGATTTGTGATCCGTATTTTAAAATTAGCTATTTTTGCCAGTAATGCTTTGATGGAGTTTAGTAAGTATTTGCCTTTAAGCAGCGCAGGCAATTCATTCAGATCACCTTTTCAGCATTTCCCTGTGCTGGTGCATGTATGTATTTACAATCCCATACATACAAAAGCACGCTGCTGGTACCGCAGCGGTGGGAACCTTCACAGGCTTCGGCTCTTCCAGGGACCTGCGCTTGCTGCCCGGCACGAGAATCACGATTTATGTTTCGTTGTTATTTGTTAAAAACAAAAAACAGCCTTGGAAGAATCGTGGTACCCAATTTGTGTTCTGGTATTGCTTTTGGTTTCTGTCTTCTGGCTGGGTCTCTGGCCCCGGGCAAGGGCAGAGATCTCTGCTTTTGGTGGTTTATTTAATGCTGGGGCGGCTGTGCCCGTTGTCGGTGCCGTCACCCAGGTAGTTCTCCCGCAGGGTACCACACCAGGCGGGTTTGCTGGGAAGGTGAGCAGGAATGTGGGAGGGCTGACGGGGACAAACCCGGCCAGGGGTTCCGGTGGGTCCCGAGAGCCGTCGCCGGAGGTTTCCGAGGGGTGCAGCCCCCCCGGGCAGCGGGACGCTCACGGCGAGGCTGGTTTGGTGCTGGAGCCACGCTGGCACGCAGCACCGGGGCGGCTCGTCCTCCTCCCGCCAGCACTCGTGGAGAGCGCTTGGATACCTGCGATGAACAACACCTTACAAGCCCCACGTATTATTATTTATTATTACTGTACTGTTCTCGCCGAGTCAGCCTTGACTGCACTGCAGTATTTTCCCTTTGCTGAGGAATTTCCTCTCTTGTCTTTGCGAGTGATTACCCCGAAGCACAGCGCGCAGCAGCAAAGCGCAGATTTTAAACTCTGCGAGCCGTAAGTGCACGGCTGCTCGTGCAAAGCCGGGTTTGCGCGTGTAGCTGCCGGGCTCGGAGGTGTTTTCTTGGGCCGCTCTTAAACGTTGTGTCCCAGTGAACCACGAGCAGGCTCACCCGCGGCTTCTGCGAACCCGGCGGCGGGGGGAAGGGGTGGGATGGGAAGAGACTCGTGCGATGCAACTCCCAAAGCGTTGCCCGTTTCGAGCCGTTTCGCCAGGGCGCGGTGAGCAGCGTGCGCCGGGTCACGGTGACGGATCGGAGGGAAGAGTTCAGTGACTGCGGCGTCTGAACAAACCGCTCTTGTCATTAGGTTGGAAATGTAATCTCGGCAAAAGAAGAGGCTATGGTAGACTTAGCAAGATCTGTTCGTGTTATGGGAATTTAATGCACCTGGTAGAAACTAACTGCAGGTCATCAGTTTTTATTGGCATAGTGCAGACATGCGGTGTGATGAACTGATCTGGCAAAACATTAACAAAGATAAAAAAAAAAAGAAAAATCCTAGATCGGGTTTTGTAGTGGGTATCATTGAAATCAGAGCAAATACTACTCTTCAGATACTTGTCTGTTCATCCCCTGTAATTTCTGCTGCTGCGCTGCTGATGTAGATGGTCTTTTATACAGAGTTCGCAGATAAATTTTTGTCTGACACGTATCTAGAACTTATATAGTCACCTGCTAATTTAAACCAATTTGCCCTAGGTGATGGGTGAATACACTTGAAAATTAAATGGGTCTGATTTAAGCATCCCTTCTCTGAAGCCAAAGATTATATAATTAAATTAAAAGAAAATGTGTTTTATAATAAACTGTATTTCCTCTTGGCAAAATCCAATTTTGAAACAAGATTGTAATATCATATCTAAAAATGTTTTCCCATGGGTATTACCAGTCTATTTCATTTAATTGTTTTCACCCATCATATTATGAGCTTTCCGAGTAGTGAAATGAGGGTGGTTTTTACAAAGAACAAGGGAGGAAATGGCATGGCGAGGGACGGCTGGCTCCTTTCCCAGGAGGACCTCCTGGAAGACCAGGGATGGACACCTCCCCGCCTGCCCCGAGCTTTCGGCTCCTCGCCCGGGGGGGCGGCGGGCGATTCCCCGCGGGTGCAGACGGGGCCCGTTTGCTCAGGTCGGGGCCCGAGAGCCGTGAGGTTTTTTTGGATAAACCTGAGTTTTGGTGACCTGCGACTGGCCCTCGGCATCTTGGGTTTTCCTTCTCCAGTGAAGGTCTGGTGTAGGAGGAAACTCAATGAGCCGTAGTGTAAAGATTTTGCACTTAAACAGAAAATATTTAACGCTTTGGGTTTGAGCTGCTGGGAGCGCTCCTTCCCCAGCGTGGCCGTTCGCGTCGATGCGCAGGGGTTCGGTCACGCCGGGGCTCTCCCTGGGCGTTCCCCAGCGGGTGGATGAGCAGGATCAGGCCCCCGGGGGCAGAGGGACGTGTCGTAGGACCGACAGCTCTTTGGGGTGGGATTCCCGCGGGTACCGCAGCCATCCCATCGTCCCACCAAGTGCTCAACCCCTGGCTGAGAGGAAAGGCCGCATAAATGTAGGGTACGCTTCAAGTGAAACAGGAGCCAGTTGCACCCTTAATGAACGTGCTGGTTTTCTTCTCGATACATCTTTCTGTTCAGCTATTGTTCCAGTATGCCAACGGCACTGCAAAGGGAGACGGGTATCGCTTTCGGTCTTGCACTTCTAATTGACGCGGCTGATGATAATTTGAAGCCAAGGCGACGGCAGCTTCAATGCTTCTGATTCTGGGTTGATTCGGCAAACTTTGCCAAAATGTTTCAGTAAAACGGTCAGAAAATCTCGAGGTGCCCGGGCAACCTCTGCGGCCCCGCTCCCGGGAAACCCCGCCGGCCAGCGCCGTCCGCTCTGCTCTGCGGAGGGCTGGAGGTGTTGAGAGGTGGGGCCAGCAGCAGCAGCTCGGGGTCTCTGCTCCTCGTGGGTCCCCGCTGGACCCATTTATTTCCTAGACAGGAATGGGACTATTTGTTACAACCAGCCATACGTTAATCGTGGGCAGAGGAGTCAGAAATGGACCCAGCGATGATGGGCAAAAGTGCCTCTCAAGTGTCCTTCCACCGCGGGAACAGTTGCCGGTGTCCTCACCTCGTTCATCCCACATCTCTCCTTTTTTTGCTTTAGAAAACCCTGATTCTGATTTTACATTTGGCTTTTTTTTTTGGGGGGTGTGTCCCCAACAGCGTGGGGTATTTCTCAGGGAGGGGCATCCCCGGGTGCCCTGCGGTGGGCAGGTTCGGTAGCAGCCACGGGGTTTCCTTGGCAGCTTTGAGCATCCCCACCGCCCTACGCAGGACCACGAGGTACCACCGCCCTTTCCCCCTGCATCTTCCCCCCATCAAACAAATCAGCCTTTCCTCTGTCAAAACTTCCCAGGACTCATCGGCTTTTTAACGCCGGGGGTTACACGCGCTCCCCTCCCCAAAGCTCAGGGACCGCGTCGAATCGGTGTCGGCTGCTTGGCAATGTCCTGGGTGCCCACCATCACCTGGAGCCCCCCGAAATTAAAGCTGCGTTCAGGAGCACGCAGGGAGCGGTGCTGAGCGGCGCGGGGCTTCCCGGGGTCTGCAGCGCCCAGCGGCCTCGTTAAATCCTTCAGAGCCTTTATCAGGGACAAAACCGGCGACTTTCTGGGAAAACGTTGATTAAAGCAACAGCGAGCAGGAGTTGAAAGGCTAATATTATCAGTTTTAGCTCGCTGGGGTGGTGTTTGCCTGAGGTAAAACAATCTTGCGGCGGAGAGCGGTGATAAGTGATGCTGCGCCCGAGCCAGCCGGGCTGTACGAGGACGCGACGCGGGGACCCGGGGGCATCGGGCTGCGGAGGGGGAAGGACGAGGGTATTTAGACGGGAAGCGTTTTCTGCGGGCATTCGACTGCTGTCAGCCATTTTAGGTTTCTGAATCCTATTTCCCTGGTGCTTCCAAGAGAAGCTTTTGGGGGAGTCCCCAGCTAAAACTCAAATTTGCATTTAAATGGAGATTTTTTTTTTTTTTTTTTTTTAATGAGCAGGATGCATGGGAGACTAAGACTATTAGATTTCCTTGTGGGAGAGTGCAGAATTCTCTCACCTTTTACATCCCACCCCCTCCCCAACGCCTTTAATGCACACTTTAAATTAGACATTAAAAAAAAAAGGAATAGTGCGTCTTTAAGGAGAATATAATCATAAACAAATAAGTCTCGTTGCCCTTGCAGCAGAACTAATCTTCCCTCAGCTGAGCTGTGATATAGATCAGTAACAAGAGCCACGCGCAGGGGGTTCCTTTGAAATGCATAATACCTCCTCGTATAAATTGGAGTTGGTGTGATGGAGCTGTGAGATGACATATTGTGGCATGACCCCTCTCTACTGATTGTGGGTGAACCCTGCAAAGGTAAATCTAACACGGCGCACACATCAGACAATTTCATTTTCATCACCCAGGGACAAAAACATAGCAACAGAATCTTTTCAAATGATAATCTGCATGCTGGGTGGAATATTTTCCCTTCTTCCCTTCCCTCTTTTTTTTTTTTTTTTTTGCATGTTCAATTCATGATGTAGGTGAAAGGAATTATAAATTGCTTCCAAAGTTCATTCATTCTCTTCTTCTCATTCTTCCCTTTCTTTTCCTCCTTCTCCTTTTGTTTTTGTTCTCTCTCTCTTCCTCCCTTTCTCCTGCCTTTATCGTCTCCTCTTTTGTTTTTTTCTTTTTTCTCTCTCTTATTTTTATTTGTTCTTTTTTTCCTCTTTTCTCTTTTTCCTCTCCTTTATCTTTTCTCCCCTCTTTTAGTCTTCTCCTTCTTCTTCTCTTCCCTTTCCTTCTTTCTCCCACCCCCACTTTTCTCTTTTCTTTCTCTTCTTTCTCTTTTTTTCTTTCTCCATCTAAAAGTTTGCCTGTGTGTAACTGATTCATCCTTCTCATCCCCTCAGGGACATTCCAGTAATAATGATTTATAGGAGTGCAAAAATCTATGCTCTTGCTGTTACCAACTAATATCCCTCCTACCCTCCAAGAAGGGAGTTTTCTTGTAGCAGATCTCTCTGTACAAAACCTTCTCCCCTGCCTCTCTCCGCTCCCCCCTTCGCCTTCCTGCGCTTTTCCAGCCAAGCATTAGGAGTAATCAGCTGGTTTGCATCGCGCCGACCAGGAATATATAGTCCTGCAACCCCATATCTCATCTAGAACTAGTTACCATTGACGAAAACGATGCTATAGCTGTTCTTTGTTCTTGTCTCGAGCGGGGTTGTGTTCGGCTCTGTTCTTCTGAGGCTAAGAAGGGTTTAGAAAAACCCCCTTTAATGTGATATCTCTCATTTACCATAAACCATTCCCCCACACAAATCAAGGTGCGTCTGCAAACCGTACGCAGGTGAAATGTGAATTGTCAGTCCCCATCCGAGAACGACGGCTGATGGTTTGCACAAACCTTCGTAGCGGCGCCGGCTCTGCCGCCTTTGCCGGGACTGAGCCGTGCCGGTGCTGGGGCTGCAGCAGCTCCGGCGCTCAGCACCCCGGAGGCATTGCCTGGGGCAGGCACGACCCGCTGCGCGCCGGCGGCAAATCATCGTCTTCAATATCAAAGCAGCCAAATAAATGGTACCGAGCGGTGCGTCCCGGGACTCTGCTCTGAAGGCAGAGGAGAGCTGAAAAGCCGGGTTCGGAAGTGAGCCGCAAACCCCGGTGAAGAGACGCCAGTCCTGGCACAGAGTCCCCTTGTCCGGCCGTTCCTACGGCTGTTGTTTGTGTGAATTAATTGCTCCGTTCATCGGCACGCCGGCAATGCCTTGGGCTGGCTCTCTGGAGGCGGCTGCGATGCTCCGGGCCCTCCTCTCCTCCGCGCGGTGACCGTAAGGCGTTGGGCACATTTCTGCGGGGACGTCTCTCGTCTTTGCCGCGTGGGTGAATTGCTGGCACAGGCGGAGGGAGCGGTTTTGGGGGTGGCACAGGGAGGGCATCGCAGGGCGGAGGTTGCTCCTGGGGGTCTGGCCGCCTTCCCGCACCGTCTGTCCCTGTCTGCTTGGCTCCGGGGGGGCAGGGCAGGGACCCGGGTGCCCGGTGCCCTCACGGCCACGGCTTCGGGACAGCCGCGTTACTTGTCCGTGCCTCAGTTTCCCTATCTCTGTGGCATACCCCTGAGACATCTTCAACTTCGTTTACAAAGTGATGCGAAGGGCTTAGCGATCTCAGCAGCCACAAGCTCCTACCCCCTCGAGGAGGAATTTTGCAAGCGCAGGGAAGCACCGACCCCAAGCGCAAAGGAAAAACGGACGGAGCGCCCAGATTTTTTCGGTGCACTTCGCATAAGCGCGCTCGCTATTAAATAACCCTACCCCAGCCCGCGCCGACGGAACGCGGGGCGCAGCGGGAAGGTTTAAATCTGCTCACAGATTAGGGCCATCATGGGCCCGTAATCCCGTCACTGCCTCCTCGTCCCTGATGCCGAGTGACACGGCTATTGTACGCGTAAGGGAGCGACACAGAGATGAGTTTGTCGGTTCCACCTAGCGTGATTGCCATTTTCTCCTCGCAGAGGAGAGGAATGAAATTGAAGGAGAAAAGGTCAGAAAGCCCTGGTCATCCTCTCCCCTTCTCCCAAATCACTTGTTCCTCTGGATGGAAACGAGAAACGACAGGTTCCCGCGCCGCTTGGGATGCAGGCGGCCCGGAGTAAAACAAAAAGGAAAGCTGGTTGGAGTAGGGGTGGAGAGCAACGAGTGGAGCCTGTTAATAACGCGTTTCAGAGGAGCGGGATCCTGGTTATTGTTTGTGGCATCTGCTAACGCCAAAGTGACAGTGACGAGTTCTTTGATTAGAAAGAGGTCCCCACCACCTCCTCCCTCCCGCCCCTGCGGAAGCGTTTGCGGAAAATGCCACCCTCCGCCTAAAATCCCTGCTGAGTTCTGCTGCTTTGGGGGGTTCAGATGGGGAAATGGCTTTTTTTGTCTTCCGCTTACCTTTGGTGCAGAGATGTCTCAGCACAGATCCTGGAGAATCTCGCTTTCCCCCATAGCTTTTTTTTTTTTGTTTTCTCTGTCTTTTCCTCATTCCTCACAAATTTTTCAAAGGAGGAACCATAACGATACCACCCACCCTCCTCATAATTTCAGTGCAAATTGGCACGCACCTTTTAAATCCCAGGGCGTGGGTTAACAGCCGAAAGCAAACGCAATCGGTGGCAGCATCCCTGAGTAGCCGTTGACTCCGCTTTGGGCAACCTCCGCCGCCCGGGAGGTTGGCGCTGGGATGGGGCTGGGATGGGGCTGGGATGGGGCTGGGAGCCCTGCGAGGGAGGCAGCGAGCACCACCGGGTCGTGTTTTCTCAGGTGGAGAATGAATTTTGGTGGTATTGGTGTCACTGGTGGCTATTTTGCTTTAATTGTTGGATAATTGTTCTGTCTACGTGTATTTTGGGAGGGTTGTGCAAGAGGAGTGTTAGTGCAGGGGATGGAAACTCCTGGGAAACCAGTAGCTGCACCTGCAGCGGAGGATGCTCGGTGGGTTGAGGCAACGTTTTTGTCCTCCTGCCTAAACCCGTCCTGCCCAGTTCTTGGCGGAGACTCCTCTGAAGTTCTCCCTTGCGTAAAGAGTACCTTCCCAAAGTGCTTTCCATGAGAAATGTAATCAGTTTGGACCGGTTTGCACTGCGAAGTGTGTTTTCTATTTTTATGCAAACATGAAAATCCTCATTTGATCCTTTTAAAAAATATTCTTTTACAGCCAAGTGCTTTTATTTGGGTTTCAGGGAGAAAGCATTGCCCCAAAAGGCCAGAGCGCTTCACCATCAGCAGGAACCCGCACTGGCAGCCCGAATCCCGCAGCGATGCTGACGTGAGCAGATGTCCGTAGGGATGCCGAGGAGCACACGTTCCTGTGTCTTACCTGTCCCATAGACAAAAACCATTGTGACCGACAGCACGAATTCAATGATTTTACTGCGTTCAGAGTCGGAGAGGAAAACGCAGCAATGAAGGAGAAATGCTATTTTAACAGGACTGTGATTTTTTTTCCGGAGAATGGAAATCAGCAGACAGCTGGGCTGGCAGGATGTCGGTTCACGGGCGGCAAGCTGGGCCAAAATACCCACCGGGATACGCAGTAAAGCCGGTGTCATGTCCAGAAGCACAGCATAACACCAGCAACAGACCGAGGGACGGGCTCCCTCTCCTCGGTGGCGTTGTCCGGACCTCCTCGGTGGGGTGCTGAGCCCCGGGCAGGTTTGGGGTTTGCTTCCTTGGCTCAGTCGCAGGTGGGCAGAGGCTGTCGGCTTGAGCGGGTTTGCAGAGGAGACTGATGCTCTGGGAGAGGCCGCGGGACGGTTCTGCTTCGACTTTGGTCGCTCCTGCCGAGTACCTGATCTCTTCCCTTTCTTCCAGGCTCAGCAGAGGTACCGGCTGGAGGGGTCTTCTGCACGTGTTTCTACCTGGTCTTGAGTAAATGAAAGAAGAAGCAACAAACAGGATTCAGGCTGGGTGTAAGAAAACCCCTTTTTTAATGATGGTGACCAAGCACCGGAAGAGGCACCCGGAGGCGTGAGGGAATCTCCATCCTCGGCGGGTTTTAAAATTCCTCTGAAGAAGTCCTTGAGCAGCCAGGTCATCCTTGAAGTCAGCGACTCTCTGCAGAGACGCTTTTCCTTCCTGGCCTCACCTGCCGCCCCCTCCCCGGTCCGCGGGGGGGTCAGGGCTCGGCAGGTGATTTACGGAACGTGCTCAAGCCGCTCGGGCGCAGCCACCTNTCGGCAGGTGATTTACGGAACGTGCTCAAGCCGCTCGGGCGCAGCCACCTCGGCCGCGGGGCAGATTCGGGGCTCTTGGGCAGGATCGGCCCCCCCAGCCCCTCCACGCGCTCGCCGTCCCCCCCGGCCCTTCTCTGGCTGGCGTGGATGAACGAAGCCCACGGCCAAAGGCGCGCGCTTAGAGCTGAGCGTTTGTTCAGGTGTGTTTTGGTTTTGCTTTTTGGTTTTTTTTGTTTTTTTCCTCTTGGGGAACACGATGCCTTTCTTCAGTGCCCAGACTCCTTGGCGCTGGTTTCCTGACCAAAGCCAGACTAAACCAGAGGCGAGGAGCTGACGACCTGCGGCACGAACCCAGCGGCGAACGTGCCTGAGCTATCAAAGAGATCTCCGTGGGCAGGAACTTCTCCGACCGCGGAGCCCTCCCCTCCCCGGGTGCTGCTGTTGCCAGGCTAAGCTGTACGGGGAGGGATTTTCAGATAAGGTGCTTTTGTTTCCCGGTTCTGAGTTACCATTTGAAACTGATATGACAGCCCTAAGGCTAGTACAGAAATTTGTTACAAGTTCCCATTCCGCAAACGTGTCGCCAGCCAAATAGCCTCCCTCCGCCCCAGCCTATTTACTCTCTCGGGGATCTATTTTTAAAAGTTATTAGCAGATTACTGATTTTCTATCAACCTCAGGCACCAATCTCCCAAAGATACTATTGTACTTTAATAAGGTGCATTTGATAATCCTCAGATAAAGGCATTGCGAGCGGGGGGGGGGAGAGGGAGAAACTCTTGCACCGATTCATCTAAGGGACGTGGGCTAGAAAAGGGTTAAATATACTCATGTTTCTAAATGGCTGAACTACTGTATGTTGTAGTTTTCAACTGCAAATCATCTTTAATAGCAGACATCACGGGATGGCTCATTACATTAAGCTATTTTTCATGCTATCTCCTGTAATATCCTTTAATCCAATGCGTTTCAAATCACCTCAGGCTAAAATAAGAGACATAGCGATGTAATAGCCTAGTGTATTAGTGGGTTAATTGCCCTGTTGTACTCTCTAGTAGATATCTCTGGAATGAGTTCTATATTAATTGTAAATTGCTTAATACATTTAACTCCTTGAGCAGCTCGGTCCTCTCCTATGTCTTTAACGAACGAGAAAACTTCTGAGTTGTAAATAGTTGTTTTCTGGTGGCCAGCACCGCAGGGTGCCCGGTCCTTCCCCGGCGAGCACCAAGCGCTCACGTCATCCTCTCGGCACTTAGGAAGGATGGGCCCGGAGCGCCGAAGGGAAATTATTGCTTTTTCCTGGAAGCTGCGAAGTTCTGCTCCAGCCCTACAGCCTGCAAAGCCACAGAGCAGAGTCTCGCTCGGAGGGCGGCCGGTTTCTAGACCTGGATCCGCAGAGGCCGTGGAGACGCGGTGCATGGCGCTGTGGCTATCCCCAGATGGGACGATCGGAGATGCTGCGGAGAGGAGGGGAAAAAANCAAAAGGAGAGGAGGGGAAAAAAAAAAAAAAAAAAAAAAAAAGGAAGGTTTAAATAATACATAAAATTTCAGGCTCTCGTCTTGCCAGTGCCGTGGCCGGAAAGAGAAGACGAATGAAATGCTCTGCAGCTCTGTCAGAGGATGCAGCAGCGGGTCACTGACACATACAGCTCCCAAAGTATCGCCCATAATGTGCAGGAGCTAGTTTTCTAAAATTACTTTTGCGGCACTAGGCAGACACGTCCGCAGATTTGCAGTCACTTTTCTGAAGATTGGAATGTAAGTGTCACCGGGCTACTGGAGGGTAATGTCACTAATTTCTTTGGATTGCTCCCAGTCTGTGTCGGGGGGTGGGAGGGGTGGATGGATGGAAGAAGGAGCAGGCACAAGCAGAGGTTGGAGGGGGTTGTATAATTCGCAGGTGAGACGTTCTTTATTCATTTCTTCTGGGATGTTCTGGCTTCTAAAAATCCTGGCAGAAATGTTACTGTCAACTTAGAGGAAAGGCACAGAGGAAGAATGCTGAAAAACACCTTGGTTTGAAAATTTAGACGAAACTCTTTGCTGACGTGGCACCTAACCCAGCAGGACGGCGGCAGCGGTGGCAAGGAGACGGCAGGTCGGGGGTCCGAAGCCAACCTACGTGGGGAACGGTCCCGGCCAGCCGAGCTGGGCAGCTCGGTCTGTTCCCCAGCACAACCTGGCCGTGCCGCAGCACGCCGACCGCGTCTTTTCTGGGTCTTACGTCCAAGATAAAGATAATACTCCTAGAGATGCAATTCAGGAAGCCTTTTGTAACACACTCAACTTTAAGCGTCTGCTCAAATTCCAGTACTTTTAACGGAGCGGCATTTTAATGGTCCTTTCAGCAGAAGGGTTTAACAGAAGAGATGTTTTGCTTTTCGGTTTGTCGGCGGGGTCTTTCCCACGCCTGGCCCGCAGACGGGGCGCGTGATGGAGAGCCCGCGCAGGGAGGCAGAGGGCTGTGCGCGTCCAGATCCTGCGCTGGGTGGGAAACACGGAATGCCAGGCGCGCTTTCACCCCTGCAAGCTTTCTGGAAGTTTTCCTGACCGTACTTCCACACGGACCTTTGGGGTGGGGACGCAGCACGGCTCCAGCTTCTGCAAGGAGACGTCTGGCGTCACGTGCCACCATCGCATACGGCAGCTCAGAAGTTTAAATTGGGATTTTCTGAGCTGCCCCGCACCGTCTCTGACTCCCACGCGCGCACGGAGTTATGATTATTATGAATGCTCAGGTAATTCACACAACTTCACCTATGATGACTGCGTATTAAGACACCCAAGTCGAAATTTCCCTTGCTGATTAGGGAACGTTAATACTGAACTCTCAGGGGTGGAGAGGTGTTTGGAAACGAAGCCCCAGTAATGCTGTTTGTCCTTCGCAGAGAAGCCGTGGGACGGGGCACGCGACAAAACTCGGCGTGCTCCCGCGGGGACAAGCCGGCGGCAGCGGCGGGCGAGGAGGACGGCCTCGTGCTCGGGTGAAGTCAGCTGGAAAT
Source organism: Aramus guarauna (assembly GCA_013400195.1). Lineage (NCBI taxonomy): Eukaryota > Metazoa > Chordata > Aves > Gruiformes > Aramidae > Aramus > Aramus guarauna. The sequence goes on from VXBL01008294.1 coordinate 738,323, forward strand.
TGCCCTGGAAATCAGCGTCTCCTTCGGTCGCCTTTGTTACAAACGCAGCAAAACTGAAAGGCTGCCTCATCCCACTGCCATTTAGGCAATTTCTTTTTTTTTTCTGTAAGGTAACTGTACTGACTTCAGTGGAATTACTTCTGATTTATACCTTGGGAAGTGAGAGAGGAGCCCGACCCCCCGGGTAATTCTGCTCCAGCATTGCCCGTACCGAGTAACGATTCCTCGCGTTTACAGGAACGGTTACTTTGGGCTAAAAGAAATATCATCCCTCTGTTTTAAAAAGTAATGCAAAGATCTTCGTGAGGCAACCTGAATGAAAATTTTGTAGCTTGTAGAGGAAAATTTCTGGGAAGCTGGGGAGCCAGTTGTTCTTCAAAGGAAAGGCACAAAGTGCTTAGACTGCTGGAAAAAAAAAGTCCATCAAGTAATTCTCTATCTATAAAATAGGTGGTAATGCAATCTGAGCTTAATTTTGATGGCACACTGTACTTCATAACAGTGACAACACCTTAAAAAATGTAATGAAAGGGCCTGATTTATTACTGAAATAATCCATTTAGCACTCCAATAAATAAAGGGAGAAAATACAACCAATGTTTCGGCGGAGGGGAAAAAAAAAACCCGAGAGAAAAATTGCGATGCGTAGCAGTTTTCTGTAAAGGCAGCCAGAGACTGTGGCCACATGCTTTGGGGTTGATTATTTTTCTGAAGACAAATATAAATTCAAAGTTAGATGCCTGATGTCCACTCCGCATTTTGACGTACTTTTAAAACAGCAGCCCTGTGACTCGGTAACGCAAGGGCTGGGTTTGACTGACGAGGGGGAGGAGAAAATGCTGACTTACTGCCTTACAAATATTTGAATTTGAATACGCTCTCGTAGCCGTTATTAAGTGCAAAGCAAACATATTTTCCCCTCGTGCCAAATTTGTTTTAATAACGTGACGTTACTTCTGCAAATGTCAGTTCCCGCCTCTCTCTCTCCCCATTTCAGTGGCACTTGGCCCACGGTGAAGACTGGCGGGTTTTATACTCCCTCTTCATCACTTCTATTAATCTGTTTAATACGCTACAGGACCTGGCAGTGGCAGTGACAGCAAAAGCAATAAAACCCTCACGTGGCAGATGTTTGTATGCAGGTACAGTGTCCTGAACGGCACGCTGGAGGAGAGGAGCTGCCGTTTCTCTGCAGATGAAGAACAGCTTTCCAACGCTGGAACAGTCATTCTGCAGAAGGAGTTGGCCGAGGAGGGTGCTGGACTCTGGACACCAAAAGTTTTAAGGCTGTGCTGGACCAAACCTCGAGGAAGGATGCAGAAAGGATGTGAGCGTGGCTCTGCGGGGTCTGCTGCTTTCCACGGGGAATGGTATTAGTGGTGACGGCCGCGGTAAAGAGGTTCTCCTGCATGTCCCCAGCATTGTGGACAACATAAAGCCATGGCTCAACAGCATCCTCCTCCTTCTCGCTACTCTAGGGGCCAGACTGCAAGGTGATGGCCAAAGAGGAAATGGTCTCAAGTTGCATCAGGGGAGGTTTAGATTAGCTATTAGGAAAAATTTCTTGACTGAAAGAGTGGTCAGGCATTGGAACAGGCTGCCCAGAGAGGTGGTGGAGTCACCATCGCTGGAGGTGTTCAAGAAACATGTAGACGTTTGGCTTCACCAAGGGCAAATCGTGCCTGACAAATTTGGTGGCCTTCTATGATGGAGTTACAGCGCTGGTTGATAAGGGAAGAGCGGCGGACATCATCCACCTGGACTTGTGCAAGGCGTTTGATACTGTCCTGCACGACATCCTGGTCTCTAAATTGGAGAGACATGGATTCGATGGATGCACCACTCAGTGGATAAGGAACTGGCTGGATGGTCGCACTCAAAGA
>VXBL01008294.1:740520-841197 GCA_013400195.1 Aramus guarauna
CTGAAGGAGGGTCGATTTAGATTAGATGTTAGAAAGAAATTCTTCACTGTTGGAGTGGTGAGGCAGTGGAACAGGCTGCCCAGAGAGGGTGTGGAGGCTCCATCCCTGGAAGTGTTTAAGACCAGGTTGGATGGGGCTTTGGGCAGCCTGGTCTAGTGGAGGGTGTCCCTGCCCATGGCAGGGGGGTTGGAACTAGATGATCTGTAAGGTCCTTTCCAACCCAAACCATTCTATGATTCTATGACATGACGTGGCACTTTGGGACATGGTTTAGTGGGCATGGTGGTGCTGAGTCAATGGTCGGACTTGATGATCTTAGAGGTCTTTTCCAACCTTAAAGATTCTATGATTCTATATTGTGTCCCCATCTCCCAGCCCAGGTCTTCTCGGTGTTTCCACTAGCCAGCGCTGCGCGCCGTTTCTGGATCATTAAAATGAACGTGAAGTACTACGGATGAAAAATTAGGAGAAAGAAAAAGCAGCACACTGCTGCCACGTGGCCCTTTCTGGGGAGATATTTTGCTGCGTGGCCTCGGCGTGTCCTCAGCTGGTGGCTTCATCCCTTGCGCCCGCGTCTCGGGCAGCTGAGGCTGGAGGAATGGCTCCGGCGCCCGCGTCCCGCTGCGCCCTGCCCGGCCCTAATTGGCCTGTTTGTTTTGCAGTAAGTGATTCCTGCCTGTCTTGGGGTGGATTGTTTTTCACACCATTAAATGAAGTTCTGCTGTATTGATCCCTGTTTTTCCAATTTGAAGCCTGAAAAGTGATGAAGACATTTTCTTGTTTTCTCATGTACTTTTCCCTCAGTTCATTTAGGTGACCTGTCTTTAGTTCCTTGCACTGCTCGCTGTAATTGCTTCTTCAGAGTAATGTTACACCGTAAGTGCGGTACTGCAGCCGGGGTATGTTTTTATGGAAGGATGAAGGAAGGCGAGGTTGAAGTCATCAACCAACATTAACTGTGGAAGGTTTGTCACAAATGACATCTCAATAGCAGTGTCTCAGTGTCTTCTGCTGGAGCCCCAGTAAAATAGTGCAGGGGATGGGGGCAGGACCGAGGGACAGCTTTGTCTCTCCAGGCTGCTTAATATTTTGCTTAAGAGACGGAAACATTGCAGAACGTTCTTTTTCTTTGGGCACAGATACCGTCGTCTGTGTCCTCCTCACCTCTGTGAAAAATCTACATACTTGAATGTTTGCACTAGATTCTGCCAGGGATCTATTTTTGTTTAGCACAAACGTAAGGGGTGGACTTTTTTTCCAGAAGAGATCGATAGGGCGGGTGCTGAACTTATGTTTAAGTGGCAAGTTTAATTAAGGAAGGAGCAATGGTTGCTCCAATGCAGCCTCACTTACAATTAATTAAAATGCGGGGTCAAAACTGAGCCCACGCACACAGAGAAGTCTTCCGGTGGCTTCTGTAGGCTCCAGACCTGCCGATTTTACTGACGGAAGCGAGCAGAAGTGCAGTGAACCCTGGGGAAACCGCGGCAGGTTGGGATTGTCGGGTGTCCCCCCGAGCCATCCCCCAGCCTGGTGACTGCTCAGCATGGGAGCACAGCACCGCTCTGCTGCTTGGCCTCAGCACGCAGGGAGGGACCGAATTGAAAGTTGGACCTACTGAGTGTTTCCTAGCAGCACCCTGGGCACCTCTGCACCCACACAGGCTGCTTCCCGGCGTGCTCGCGGCACTCTGGAGCGAGGCGGGTATTCCCGAGACTCCAGGATGCTCCAGGAGATGTTTGCTCGCAGGCTTTTGCTCCCCAGTTCCCAGGGAGACACACAACACATCCTTGTTTCAAGGAACGTTGTTGCTTTGATTTCTTATGGAAGTGGCTTTTGGAGGCTTTGCGATAAATGGTGGAGCGTAGCACTGTATTTTGCTTTTCATTACAGGAAGGGAGTCAAGGAAGCGCTAATAAGAGGCAGAATAGACAACTCCTGTGCAAGGCTGGGGGAACGTGCCTCACCTCTGAGATGCTTCCGGAGGGAGCTCAGCCCCCCTTCCCTCCTCCCCTGCTGTGATGTTGCTGGGGGGGGGGTGTGTGTGTGTGTCTGCAAACACCCAGCATTAAGCCTGGCTCAGGTAAGCTCAGGTATCCGCGGTCTAAATCTGTTCCGGAATCCTGCCAAGAGCAAGTGGCCTGGAGGAGGGTCTGGAGTCTGCAGGCGTCGGGGGTGCGGGCAGGCAGCCGTGCACGGGAGCTTTTGCAGGATCAGGGCACTAGGGACCGATCTCAGCGCACGCTTATTAGGAAGATGATTATTTATTTTGCATTACTGCTATTATTATTATGCGCATAAGCCTGAATTATGTAAGAACTTTGCCGCGCAAATTGCGTTTGCTTGCTGCGAGCACAAAATAAAGAGGAAAATTCTTTCCTTTAAATATCTTCTGGTTTAAATGGGTGGGAAGTGCTGAGAGAGGGGGCTTTGCAGGGCAGGATCTGGCTTTTGTGCTCTTGGCATCTACTATCATGAGGTCCCTGCTCCTAACTGGCCTTCCAAAGCGTTATCACAATACCGAGTAATATATAATGCAGATCAGAGACAGGGAAAGGGATGCAGTAGAAAAATAAACTTGTCTCAATGCATTTTTCCAAGAATAGCAAAAAAAAAATAAATCCCATGTGCAGTTTGAGAACGTGGTGCCATATAGGCATCTTGGGGCAAATCTGGATCTGAATGGCGTGATACATTTCAGAAGGGTAACTGCGCTAGGCAGAGTAAACAGCAGAAAATACATGAACAAGGACTGTTTAATAATTTATTTCTTTCCTTCCCCTGCAAATGTAAAATCCTTGGAAAAAGGCTAAAAATTAGGAAAGGGGGTAATTTGCAGAAATGTTCATTACCTAAGCGATAGGAGAGGATTTCTTTTTTAAAATTTTTTATTGTAAACTACCTTATGACAATTGGTGATAAAAGAGCTGAGCCTTTCAAAAATCCATTTTAATAAAACACCGTATGACCTCATAGATATGCATAGGATTTAGAAATAACATGGATTTTAATGAAGGTACTTGAAAGGTATGGTGCCATATTGCAATTTTATGGAAGATCTTAGATTAATGAAATTAAACGTGAACTGCATTGTTTAGATGATGAACTTAAGGTCATATCTGCAGCATTTGAAAGAGAAACCTTGAGTGGAGGGTGTAGAATCATTGATTTAGACCCTGGTAGACAGCTGAATAGCAAGCATTGAAGCATGAAGGTAAATTCCCATATTTCATTGTTAGAAGGTTAGCTGGTGGCTGCCAGCTTTTCAGTGATAATCACCAACCAATTCCACCCTGTTTCAAAAAAGATTTTGCCTTTGTGTGCTAAGACACTTTTAAAAACCATTACTGTTCAAAGCAGGGGCACACTATTTAAAGAGAAGCTATTTCTGCAAAATACAGGATGGCAATGAGTTGATGCTGTCCTTGGATAGTGATGCTATTAAGTTCATTAGGATCATCATCCATTTAAAATGCTTATAAGGAGAATTGAGACTGTTTGCTGGAGACGCCAGAGGCACCTCCTACCGCAAGTCGCAACTACATGTCATCAGTAATTAGCTCTTTTGCTTCCTTAAGATTTTCTATAAGACAACGGCCCTTTCAGGTTTAAGTACTGTTTTCCTCCCCAGACACGCACGCTCACAGGGAATACATGCACGTGCACGTGTGTTAAACTAATAGACGTGAATTTGTGCAACAGGAAAATTGCAAGGAATGAAATCCTCGGGCCTTAGGAATAAGTGATAACAGAACGATACTGCCAATTACTGCTGGAGAACAGTGTTGTCACAGGGAACGGCTCACGGAGATGGAAGGATGAGGGCGGAGAAAAGATTCCCTTCTGACAGTTTGCCGTTAAAGGGAATTTGTCAAGGATGTTAAAATTAGATCTAACCGGGCCAGATCCTCAGATGACATAAATCAGCCTGTAGACTTCAAACCGTGATCTGGCCACGTACTCCTCTTTGTTCTTTCTTCATCTTTATTATCTGCATCATAACACTGCCTGAAAGCTGCAATGATGCTTTAAGCTCCATTGTCTTAGTGCTGGACCGCCAAGCAGTGAGAGAAGGTATTTCCATGCCTTCATCTGCTCTGCACGGAGTCTTTTATCGCTTAAACCAGCCACACGTTTTACAAAACCTACTAAGCAAGCGTGGGAGATGGAGACCTTGTCTAGACTAGGATTTAGGCTGCGGTGTTAATATCGGTTAGACAATCTATATGGCCTGACCCATTTTCCGTGTGGGTAAGATGAGCTGTTTTCCGCAACGGCAAAGTGATCAAGTTGCCTTTGATGAGTGCAGTTGCGTACCAGAGTGAGGACACCGAACCGGGAATCCACCACCCCGCAGCCAGGATGCTGGTTAGAAACCTGCTAATACTTCAAGGGAGCAGCCTGCTAGGGCGCTGGGGTCCAGCTGGGTACAGGAGAGGGCAAACCCAAAAAGGATGCTCTCGGCTGGGAAAAGATCCTGTGCTTCCACGTACGTTCCCTGTGAGAGATGCGGAAGCTAAACTCTGCCACATCATGAAAACTGCCTGAAAGCTGCCAGTGAGGAAATTAGAGAAGAAATAGTGTCAGATAATGGTCGTACATGCGTTATGATCACTCCTTTCATTAGAAACTTCCTTGTTTTCTCTCTGGTGTACACCACCAACACCTTGCACATGATTTATTTGTGTGTGTTTGGGGAGGAGAGGCAAAGGGAATAAAATCTTAGCCATTAGACATGTAAAAAGGCGGTTGGGAGATTTGGAGACACAATGCTTATTAAAATGAATGGAAGCTGTGTGTCTAAATCCCCTGGTCATCCTTGAAAATCTTGTCCCTGATATTTATCTTGCAGCCATTTCCAAATGGGGCGCTGCGTATCCCATCTCTAGTGCTTATCTAAGTGCAACTGGACAGTAAAGCCGGGATCTCGCAGGGGCCAAGCCCAGCTCTGTGCCATATACTGCTTAATGTTCTGAGTAAGGAGAGAGCGTAACGGTGCAAACTTTGAAATGGTACAGCGCATGTTCTGGGCAAGTCTCTATGGAAAAAAGTCCAAGGCCCAGAGAAGTTAAGGGAACGTGGCTCCCCTCTCCCATCTCCAGAGGTTTCTGGTACGTGCAGCTCTTGGCATCAGACAGACCAACGCTGCTGCGGCCAGTTCTCTGGAGCTGACTTGCTGAGCTTTTAATAGATTCATAACTCTCCATCCTGTTGTAAATCTTCCGACAAATATTTTTTAATTTTTAAAAGAAACTATTGGCATTGGCCGCTTAAGAAATGCTGACCCATTAAGTCTAAACAGGGAAGTTAGGGCATGTTAAATATCAATTGATTATAAAACCCATATTAATTGACGTTGAGCAGCTCCACTAATGGAGAGGAGCTCATTACATAGCAGTTAACCCTCAACGCATATATATTAAATAATCAATTAGTATTTATTTAACATACAATAACCTCCCTATTAGAGCTAAATTAAAAGCCTCTTTATGGAGGCCTTGTAGAAAGCACTGCGCTGTGCTAACCCGAAGCCAGGGATTTGCATTAAAAACCTGAATCTTTGTTACCTCTGGTGCCCCAAGACGATTTTAACACGTTCCGTGAAAGGCTGGAGGGGTTGTGTTTGTTACGGTCACTCGGCCCCGCTAAGAGGGACTCGGCCCCTCGGTTACATGACAGAGTATGGAAAAAGTGGAGTTCAGGTAAGTACTTGTTCAACAGAGCTGCAGCAAAAATAAACAAAGTTCTCCTGGTTCCCCTGCAGCCCAACACGTTCTGTCGGCAGATCCCGCTCCCGAGAAGGGCCAAGCTGAGGGGAAAGGCAGGAAGAAGAGAAAGTCCAAATTTCTCCTTCGAAGGCAGATGGCGAAGGCTGCCCTGCCTTTCCCAGACCACGGAGCGGGCTCAGGGACCTTTGCCGTGGGACAGGACAACCTTTCAGCCACGCACGTGCCACCGCGCTGTGCCGTCAGGGACGCCCGGAGGCCAAGAAAGCGTCCGGGGTGGCTCGCTCTGCTGCAGACGGACAGTGAAATGTAAGTTCACCACGTTGGACTGTTCCGGTCGCTGGGTTTGTTCCTCCTCCCGTCCCCAGCCCTGCAGACTGATAAGGCTGTGCTGGTGCTCAGTGCGGCTGGGGCGCAGGCTGTGCGCTGCCGTGGCTGTCGGGCACGAGCAAAGGCTGAAGAGATGCTGGATGGATCAAAGCCGAAGCAAGGAGAAGCCTTGTTTCTCCTCCTGTGCCTGCCCGGAGCAGAATGCACACCACTGACACAATTACAGCCTGTAAAAATGCAGTTTTAACACTGCGCTACCTTTTATGATTAGAATCTTCAGTTAAAACTCTTCCTGAACCATAGGAATTGTGGCACTAAATGAAAGGCAAGCCAGGTTTCTCCAGGACAAACACGGTGCCAAAAGAGCGCACGGGTGTGAACCGAACGCTGTAGGGCTGCGCGGGGGAAAAGAAGCGAGAAAAGCCTTGGCAGTGTGTCTGGGGGGCTGTGCAGCTCTCCTGGGGGCCTGATTCAGCTCACGCTCCCTCCGTGCGGGGACAAAGTCCCTGGTTGCTCCTCGGCAGAGGAGGGAGCGCCGGGGAGGGTGCTCGGTGCGGAGAAGTCGGTGAGTTGCTGCTCACGCGGTCGCAGTGAGATGCAGAGACCCGGGAGATGATGGGTGAGAGGGAAACAGGGGCTCACTCCCAAGTGAAGGAGCGTCGAAGTAGAAGAAAAGTATTTTCAAATGTAAAAGGAAAGGAGAACAAGGCGAGAGATGGGCAGACAGCACAGAAAGGAAAGCAGTGGCACGGTTGGGCAATGGAAATAGGGCGCACTGGGGAGCCCGGGAAGGAATAGCTGAACTAAACGGGTCAGAACGAGCCTCTCCGGTGTTAGGTCCTGAGCTGCCACTGAGGCCCGTGCGGTGTACTGAACGGGTTCGCTCCCAGCTCTCTCTGGTGTAACGGGGGGACAGGGCAGAGCGTGGCAGGGAGCTCTTCTGTTGTCCTTGGAGCCCAGGTGAGTTTTATATTGGGGTCTAACAGGCCCAGAACTTATTCGGAGCTGAATTATATCACTCCCGCCCTACGCAATAATCTGTCTTCTGGTGAGGGAAAGCTGGGAAATCAAGCGGCTTCTCCAGAAGTCAATTTTGGTTCTCAAAATGGCACCAGCTCAAGAAATTGTCATTGATCCGCTTCTGAACTTGGAGCAAATTTCCATAAAAATAATCAGATCCTCCCAGCCACAGAGGTTCGTAACGCTGCGCGTTTCCCTGGGTGGGAGAGGCGGGCTGGGGGGACGGGGGCTTTGGTTCCAGGTTCCTCCTCTGCACCGCAGCATTTCTGAAAGGGGCATTAGGTGAGGGAGGGGATGGGAATGTGCCTCGGCCACCCTCTTCCAAACTTCTTGGCAAAAACGAGCAAATGAAAGCAGGTTGGTTGGCCTGATCCTCAGCTGATGGAAACTGGGGCAGCCCTAAAGAAAAACTTGATTAATTTAGGCTCCTGAAAAAGCATCTGGGAATGTGGCTTGGTTGAAAAACCCCTAGAAACTCGGGGGAGCTCTGACCCTGGGGGAGCTGGGTTCAGACCGGAGCAGGTGACGACAGCTCGATCCCAGAGGTGTGAACAAACAGAGGTGAGGAAGAGCAGGGTCCGTCTGGGGCAGCCCTGATGGTTTGGGGTGTTTCACATGTGTGTGAAAGGGGGTGCATCCCCCCCCAAGCCCTGGCTGCACCCCTCCAGAGGGAGAGCCCCGGCCTCACCCGGCTGCAGGAGATCTGGGGGTAACAAACGGGGCAGAAACAGGCAAATTACCGTGGGCTTGAAATATTAGCAGGCGGAGTTTAGCAAAGGGATATGCAAAACAGAAGTGGCAATGCCCTTTGAAGGGTAATAATGAACCTGATAGAAAAATTGCTTTAACCACTTTAGATCTCACGGAACACACGCATGTAATTTTATTTTATTGAGAAAATGTAATCGTGTTTCAGGCCAGCTCTGCTTTTCAGCTCTGCTGTGAAGTATAATGCAAGCACACGTCAACGCCTGCCCCTCCCAAAACTCGGGGAGGACTTTGCTGTTTGCTGTTCAGTGCCGTAGCAAGAGACCTTCGTGGTCTTTTCCCTCCAAGGACAGCACCAGTCGTTTGAGCAAGTGATGGTCACCTGTATTCACAGGTATATGATGTATTTTTAGCACCTGCAATAAATTACTTCTTTTTTTCCTTACAGCTTCTGGAAACATTCCCAGTCCCTGGCCTATTCATCAGGATTGTTATATTTCTGGTGCTGAAACGAGGGAAGTACCTTTTTCCCTTACTATATATTAGCGTGTACCAGAGTGTGAGGGACTGCGCCGGGGAGGGGAACCCCGTTGTGAGCAGCACTGGGTAAACACAGCAGAGATGACAGTGACAGTCCTCATCACGGAGTGTTAGCAATTCAAACAGCCATGTCAGTCAAAGAATTTGAGAGGAGAGACGTAACACCAGCGAAAGGAAGAATGTGACAGTTTGCAAACACTGAGTGAGTTGCATGATTTTCCATAGGTGTGTTCGTTCTTTAAGTATCTTGAAGGAAATGCAAATTTAATTTTATCCTGGACAAGTCCATGTGCAAGCGAGGTCTGTTGGAGCTTTAGAGGTGTTAGAAATTTCTTTCTGTTGTGGAAAGAGGTAACCAAAGGGCTTTTTGACAATTGGAGGAAATTATCCAAAGCCTGGTTTTGCCTAAGAGCACAGGGGATACGTATCATTGAGCCCTAGGGAAGGGCAGTCTTGTGCTAATCTGTTAATAATAAGCAGAAGATAGTAGTAAAACAGAAGCAGTGGAGCAAAACCAAAGCCAAAAACCTTACCAAACAAAACCCGGTGATTTTCCAAGGTAAAATTTTGGGGTAGTTAGAAGGTATTGTTGTTTCCTAAAACAACCAATTTAATCCCTCCACACTGCAAAGGTAACATCAAACTTAAATTTAGGAAATTAGGCTAAACATTTTCTATTACCCTGAATTTTTGCCTTAGAGAAATGATAACACAGAAGGAATTTTCTTGTGGGAAAAAAAAAAAAAAAAGTAAAGGATGCTGCAGAATTATTTTAGTTAAACCGACTGCAATGCTAAAAATGAATTCTGGGGCAGGACAATAAAGAAACTCATACAAGAATATTAATTGTGTTTCCAGTCATCCAAGGAGTTCAGTCACTGAAGTCAGGAGTGAATTCATCGTCTGTCGGGTTTCCACGGGCTTTGGGGAGGCCTTGCCAATCCTATTGCTTCCTGCTAGATTTGCCTGTGACTCTTCAGTGTTCTTAGTGGAAATAATTTGCTCTGTGGAGAAGCAGCCGCCTCTGCCCCGCTGCTCCGGCTCTGCTGCGGATGGCTCCGTCCTCCGTCAGATCTTCCGTCGGTCCTCGTGGGCAGCACCAAGGACTGTGCCTCCAGGGTGTTGCTCAGTCTTTTGCCGTATTATCCAGGCACAAACTGCCCATCCTAAGCTAATCGTGGAGGCCAGTCTTCTCCTGGTGAAAACACTCTCTGAGGACTCACCCCTGCCATGGTGCCTTCCAGGAACTAACCCACTAATTACGGGTGAGGACTGCTTGGATTTAGATCATGCATGACGTTAAAAGCAGAAAGGGAGATCTCCAGGCTGAGATCCCAGGTAACCGTCCCATCGCTTTGCCGTGCCGTTTGAGCCCTGCCCTGTCTCTCTGGGTCCCCAGGGAAAGCTGCTCCTCCCCGGGCAGCCTGTATCCCCTTGGCGAGGGAAGGGACTCTCCAAGGCCTCCTTGAAAATCCCAATCTAAACACAAGCATGTTGAACTTTATGAAGTGTGGCCGCAAAGAATAAGGAATTCCTGTCTGTAACACATTATAAAGTCCTCAGCTAGCAGGCACTAGGGCAGAGTAAAATGGTTATTTTAGCCGTATCATCTCTTACGACCGCTTGTTCTCCATCTCCGTGGAGGGGTGGCTGGCAGCGCTGATTTAAGCTTGCCAGGCTCCGTGCTGGCTCTCTTGCTGAAGAGCCTCAGCTGCCTTTCAGGACTTGGCCATAAACTGCGCAGCCCAAGGAAGATGTTGCTTGTTTTCTGAAGGACAGGATCAAATCACCCTGTGTACGTCCTCTATCTATTGCCTCTCTGGGCAGGGAAAACATAAATGCCTTTCCCACCGTTTTATTTATTGCCTTTTCTCTGATTCCTGGGAAAAGCCTTTTTTTTTTTTTTTTTTTTTTTTTTTTTTTTTTGGCCTTTGGTTTTTCCTCCTGTGTTCACACAGGTCACCCAATGGTCTTTCCTTACTTACTTTCAGCANGTGTTTAGGAGGTTAAAAAAAATTTCTTGCTGTCAGCAAGTGATGTTACAAACCTGCTCTGACAAGGCTGGTTGTATATTTACAGTTGGTGAGAGCGAAGGCTTCATCAATCTTCACGCTTTGAAAGGGACAGGCCCGCTCCCATGAGCACCTGCTCCGGGAGAACAGCTGAACTGTGACTTTCCAGGGAGCTAGCTGTAAATTTTAGCCATTCCCCCCGCAGCCCACGCATGCTTGAGCTCTTTAACCTTCCCAGGCTGGCAGGAGTCCCAGCAATCAGTTTAGTGCAAAGACTGGGGTTCTTTTTAATTAACCTTTTGTTTCCCACTGCAGGTGTTTCAAAGTTTCTTAATGTTAAAAAGGAAGAGGGAAAAAAAAAAAATTGTTTGCAGAGGTGCATCCATTTTTTTCCACTTTTTACATGCTTGGTGATCAAACGGGATCAGTCCTTCTCCAGTTTCCCCTCCACGTTTGCCTCCTGGATGTACAACAGCATCTGCTGGGAATCTGCAGCCCGGGTTCCCGTTAGGCGTCTGCAGGCGGTATTCCTGTGAGTGCGCTTCATCCTGCAAGGTCATGTTTCCTTCCTTCCTTCCTTCCTTCCTTCCTTCCTTCCTTCCTTCCTTCCTTCCTTCCGGCCAGGGGAAGTTTGATTATAGACTCACTGCATGCTTCTGCAGCCTCTGGTCTTCCCAGAACACTCACTCAGTGGAAGTTAAAATAAAACCCCAACCCTTCCTACAACTCCAGAGAGGCCATCCTGCATTAACCAGCTCTCATGGTATGCTGGACAAGGCCAGTGAGGAGACAGAGTTTGGAAAATGTAGCAGGAAAGCCTGGAGAGAGGATTCAGATGGATCATTGGGAGGCGTAGCAGTATTTTTGTAGGTAAAAAGCACTTGGTTTACTTCAGGTAGGCTGTCCTGTTAATAAAATACAGCTCCATCACTTTGGGAGGGAAGTATTCCTGCGCTGTAGGAAAAGGGAAGTATTGTCCTGTTTGATCAATAAAATCATTAGTAGAACAAGAACCTGTTGTATCTCTAAGAAAATTCATGCGTGGGAATTTATCACAAGGAAAAAATACGTTTAAGTCCCACTTAATAAAATAAATCTTTGAGGGAAAGTTTCAGACTTTTCTGTATAAGAGGAATAATGGTTTCTATAATTTAATAGGTGCTAAATTTGGTGAGGAGTGCCAGCAAATCCATTTCACATAATGATATTTTATCTCCCTTGAAATGGTCATTTTCATGAATGTCTTTTTATTGGTTCCCTTGTCCCACAAAGTGTCCAAGGTGGTGCTGCTCATCCTCAAAAGTGGAGCACAGACAGAGGCAGGGATGACTACGGAAACCTATTAATAATGGTGACACAAAAAATGGGCAGGAACTGCATGACAGTTAAATGTGCTCCCTATAAATAAAGAGCATTTCTACTTTGACCCTCAGGGCTGTGGCTTTTTAGCGCTTACTTTTGCAGGAGTTAAGGTGGTCACAGCTATTAAAACCCAGAGATGAGCCGAGAACAACTTCAGGTGAGGCTAACAGGAAAAAAAGAGGCTTTCCAAAGAAGATCTCGCTGGGAGTGGCAGTTAGAAAAAATCTGAAATTGTCCTTCAGTGAGGGATTTTGTTTACATAGGTGAGGGCAATCTTTGCTTCGTGCTAAAAGGACTGATTTATTCTCTTAGGTATCTAATCTCAAATTCACAGAGCCAAACCTTTTCCTCGTGTAGCTCTGCTGAGATGGATGGGAGCAATAGTTATGAAGGTTCACAGTTTTCAGAGCCCTTACGGTGTACATCGCACTTAAACTGAAACTCATGGTTGTGGTTTCATTCTTTTTGGTACTTTATGCTGACTAGAGGTAGCAACCACAGTTTGGCACTGCTTTCACAAAAAATAAACTGAGTTTCAGGAAAAGGGACAGAGAATTTTTCTTTTTGGGAAAAACAAGCAGAAAGTTGGAAGAAAATTGGAATAAAATGGAAGGAAGTGGAAAATATACAAGGATAGGTATCAAAAAGGCAATATATGATACTGTAGTGTACAAAAATGGCCAGTGACATTCGCAGTCAATGCAAGGTCGCTGCTGCCTTCCCTCTCGTGTGCCGCATACCTGTAGAATCCAAATTGTCTGAGTTCTGCCACCCTTTGAATTCTCCCACCTTAAGCAACTGGTTGCCTGCCCGGGAGCTCCTGCAGCCCTGCCTGTGGGGGGGAACAAGGATGTGCCAACGTTTGTCCCGAAACTGCAAATTCAGAATGAAGCAAGGAGCAAAAGAAGTGACAAGATGAGCTGTTTTGGGAAATGAAGACTGTGCAAATGGTTATAATAAATAATAAGAGATGTTGCATGGGCCAAAGGAATAATAGATCAGCAATGGAAAGACTCTAAAAGCTGCTGAGAGTTATTGATAGACATTGTGTAAGGAAAAAAAAAAAAAATCCTTGACAGTTTTGCGTTCATGTTCACAAAGGCGGGTGGCAGGGCAGATGCCAGAATGAAAGATAAATTTCCTTTTGCATAAAGAAGAAATATTGAGGGAAACTGAGCAGAGGTGATGGAGAAATTAAGAGTGTTAAAAAACCCTGAAAGCATGTGGTCCATGTCAAATCCCTTTCAGGATTTTGAGCTGAGTCAGCAAAAAGCGAGAAAACTCTTTTGAGGGAAATGAGAACTTCTTTGAAGACCAATAATGGAGAGGTTCCTGCAAGTGTCAAGCCTGGAGCTCTGAGGAAGCTTTCCAGAAATAAAAGCCAGTCGTACAAAGGAAGATACCTTGCATGGCTGGAAGGCCAATGTGTATTTTAATCTGGGATTGCAGTAGAGAAATAAATTATGAGTTTAATTAAGGAAAACCATCAAGGATTAAAGAATTGAAAGCTATGCCAGTAAAGGGAGAAGGAAACTGACAGAGCCTTTCTGAGAAATTAATGCAAATTACAGGCCAGGGAAAGCAAAAAGATATCACTGCCGCAGTGGCAGGAAAGGTGGGATACAACACAGCCGAGCAGCAGCATCGGGAGCAAAAGCGACAAGTGTGGGACGTCCAGGTGCCTGGTCGAGCACGGGGCTGGTGGGTCCTTGCAACCGAGCTACTTGTGAGGACGCGCTGGCTTGTACTGCCCCGGCTGGGAGCTGGGAGAAGGTCTGATGCCGAAGGAACTTCAGGACACAAGATAAAGTGATGACTGAGGTGAATTTAACTGAAGAAAGCACAATTCAGAGGCAGGAGCAAGGGAACACACTGGGCAACCAGTGAGCCTGAGTTCAACCAAAGCGTTGATCGGGCACTCTTAATTAATCGAAACTCCAAGCATCCCTGAAGAAGTAGGTGCAAGCTAAACAGCTACCATCAAACATGGTGCATCAGGCTTTCCAACGGTTAACCAGGAGGAAACTGCTCTTCAAAAAATTGAATAACGTGTTTTGGGGAAAAACAGCATAATTTTGGTTCTCTCCAGCTATCTGATGCCCGTGCATTTGGTATCCAAACAGATTTAAAGCACTTATTATCATCTTGCCTAGAATAAGCAGGTAACGGGGACTACAGGAAGGACTTTACCTACTAAATCTTATGTCTCTGCTCTAGGAAAACTGCCTGTTCTTCTACAGAAGAACGAAATAGGAGCCTGGATCCATATTTGCGACCAGCCTCGACAAGAACTGCGCGTCTCGCTGCTCACCAGTGCCGAGCTGCTGCTGTGCCCCATACCCGGCCCTTAGCTCCTGTAAGCCCAGACTCATTCACGTTTTTGAGGATGAATCCACTCCAAAGTCCCAGGAGCGCTTCAAAAACGCGGCAGGGACAGGAGAGGGTGGCCTGGGGGGGCACGTGGGGCTACATGAGGGCCTTCTGCTAAGCTCCAGGGGCTTCCGGGCAGAGTTGAGGGGAGTAAATAAAAGGGAAAGAGAACCAAAAGAGAGTTTTTCCAGCGCCCGCTCCACAAGAAGGCTGCTGCTAGCTGTGAGGGAGCCTGCCCCGACTGCCGCAGACATCCCCGTCTGGTGAGGAGACAGCTGCCCCCAGCTGTGCTGCCTGTTAGACCCCCGAATACCCAGGACTGATTAATTTCTGCCTCAGATAGAAGGAAATGAGGAAAAGAAGAAGAAACGTCTCCCTGCGGAGGCCAGCGCGTGCCCTGCTGTGGCTGGGACAGGCTCTGCTGCCCACGGGACGGCTCCTGGGGGGACCCATGGCCTCGCAGATGGTACCTGCGATGGCGAAGGCTAAACTTGGCTCAGCTTCTGCGTCCATCCTCCTCAGGTAAAGCCCTGGGCGGAGGGGGACCTCGGGGCGATTGTCGCTCTGTGCCCATCTGGGAAACGGGCTCGGTGAGGCGGTGCAGGACCGGCACCATCTGGGCATGGCGGCTGGATCAAACCACCCCGCCACGGCACCTCCCGCCTGCGAGGAGCCCCGGCAGCTCTGGGGCAGGAAAGCGGCGGCTCTGCGGGGAGGGCGGCCGGCGCCGTTCCCCTCAGCTTGCGCAGGCCGAGCGGAGGGGACCGCCGGTAGCACCTCAGCCGGGCTCGGCGGCTTGTGGCTGCTCCGGTGCCCGCCGCTAGAGGCTGCTCCGCACCTCATTAATAAACACAACAATTAACGAAGGATCCCGAGCGAACGGGGCCCCGAGCGGCGGCGCGGTCCGTCCCTCCCCGTTGGCGGCTGCCGCCCCTCAGGGCCTGGCGGGCGGGTCGGGCCGAGGGGCAGCGGGGACGGAGGCGGGAAGCCCGCCGGCTGCCTGCCTGCCTGCTCCGGGGGGATCCCCAGCGCGGAGATTGTGACCTCCCTTCTCCCACGGACCGGAAAGATGCGGGGACGTCTGTGAGAACTGCTGCCCCCAAATAGGTGTATTTATATACAGCCGGGGTTCTGCTCTGGGATCCCGGCACTCCCCGGTGGCTTTGCCAGGCAGAGCCTCGCCAGAAACGCATCTAAACAGACGCCCTGGCTTCCCTGCAAACATCTGCTCTCAAGAGGGAGATTTGCGAGAGGTTTTATTTGCGAGTTGGATTCCTTTGTCTCAGAGGAACTGGCGCACGTGGCGTTCGTTGATCAGGCAGCACCCCAGAAATTCATCCCCTTTTTGGTTTGAACGCCAAACCCACCGCCAAACCAGCCCAGCGATGGTACGCGGGGGCCAACGGCGGCCCCGGGCTGTGGCAATGGCTTTGCCAGGCTGAACGCTCCCAGCACGGGTTGGTGTGCGCGGGTAACTTACACCGAGGAACCTGCCGCTGTTATTAATCTCAGTTCTGCTGTGAGCTGCAGCTTTCACAAAACAATATACAACTTCATTCAAGCATGCTATTGTTGTTGTCTGCCTGGCACTTTAGGCTGCTGTGTGAGGGAAGGTTTTATAGGCTCAACATTTACAGTAAGTAAATATCAGCATTTTCACCGGCCTCCTTCCTCCTCTCCCCAAAGCTCTGACTTTATTTCCGCTCCTCCCCGCCCTCTTTTGCCACCAACTTGATCTTATTAGTCTGCAAAATTATAGTCTTGTCGTAAACCTGGTGTTCTGAAGTAAGGAGAGCCCCTAGCAGCTATGCTCGTATTTTCATTTTGTATTTTTCATCAGTGATGTTGGTCCAGGTTTTTTTTTTTATTATTATTATTATTACTTCTATTTTTTTTTTTTTTAAACAGTGTTTGGAAAGGATGAAGCTGGAAAGCCCTATCCATTTCCTGAAAAAGCCAGTTTCTGTCTGTCAGCATCTGCCGTGCTGTGTACACCGTTATTTAAAAACAACTACCGCAATGGACCGACCGGACGATATAAGGGATTTCTCTCCCTCTAATTCCCATATTCAGTGGGCCACGGTATTTCTTGTTTAGCCTCCCTGTGCTGCTGAGAAGTGCATGGGAAGACTAAACAAGAAATAAAGAAGTTCTGGTATTCTCTTTTTGCAGACAGACAGGGAGATACAACTGCATCCACACCGAGTGGCTCGGGGCTTGAGGTTGCATCTGCCCACAGCTCCCTGCGCTGAGCACGTCTCTTCCATGGTGGGGAGGTGCCGGCTCCAGTTCCCAGCCAGCGTTTCTCCCAGGGAAGCTCACGTACAAGATGGGCCTCGCTTGCCCCTCGTGTACTTCACACAGCAAACGCTAGTCTGCAAATTCAAAGTCACAAACGAGCGAAGATGATACGAATGTAGCTTGGAGGCTTCAGGCTTACTTGCAAATTAACATCATTTCTCAGAGGCAGGTGTGATTGTGTCTTTGTGGGTAGGTAGGAGGGGAATGGAGTCACAGATACATTGTGCAGTCTTCTTACATTTTAAGGGGGGGGCGGAAGAGAACTGACATGTCACATGTGAGACATCAAAACTTAGCTGTTCAGTTAGACTGTAAGGAACCATCGCCTGGGTGTGTGTGGGGAAGAGGCTTTTCTGGGAAACAAAGGCACTGTCAGCTTCTGTGCCAGTTCTAGGCAGTCCTAGTGTTAGGCAGCATTGCTGCTCTGCGTTTTAGTCATTTTATGGACCTGATATTTTAAGGCACCAAAGGGAACGATGATGTTCATTCAACATGTGAGATTATAAAATGGTGAAGTGTTTGTTTGCATGGCCTGGATTGGTAATGACTACTTTAGAGAGCTTGCTGTTTTATTACCCACTTTCTGATGGAGAATACCAGAAACAGAGAAACAACAGAATTATTATTATTTATTTTGTTGCAGTTCAGTTTTTACAAAGATAGGTGTACAGACGGATATAGAGATATGCACGAAGAAATGCAAATATAACACAAAAATGCAGGATTTCCTTGCCAAAGTTGAATTCCTGCCAGTGTTTGAGTCTTTCCCCAGGACACTTGTTTGCTGAAGAACACCAGTGATTTCCTTTAATGGAGTATAAAAAGCATGTGCTGGTACAAGGAAGATTTGTGGGCAGAGATGAATAGATGGAGCACGTAGTGAGTTCTCTTTCAACAGCTCGTCGTTGCAGTCATTGTGCAAGCTGGATGTTTTGTGCCTGTGAAGAGGTGGGTAGATATTCACTGGGGCGTTTGGGAATGGAAGTCTCCCAGGCTGGGTTATGTGGTAGTAGCAACGCAAGCATGGGTATACATATTTTTGCACTTGAATGTGCGTAAGGTTGTGAGTAGAAGTACCCCGGCACTTTCAGGAAAAAACAACAACAAAAAAAGACTGCTGATTTACATAGAGTCTGTGTCTATAGAGCAAGGTGGCTGGGCAATGTGATGTTTTGCTACAATGGGGGTCCGTTTCTGTCAGCTGCGTATTGTTTCAGGAAGTAAGTGAAATTCCACCACTAGGGACACACACGTACGTCTAGGTACACGCGTGTGATCTGGAAATTGAGAAGTCTTAGTGGATGGGGTGGTGCAGGTGTGCAGCTGGGGGCAGAACTGAGCCCGTGTTTCAGCCATAGGGGCATCACCGCCTGCCTGCTTTCCTGGAGGCTGCTTCTGCCTTGTGAGATACTCCCCTTGTCTTCCTTTTCTCTTCTCTGGAAAGGCCTCCTGTACCATTTGCTGTGTTTGTAGCTTTTGATGGGACTTGCAACTCTGGAGTTTCATTGCCGCTGCATAATGAATGTTAATCCCCCTCATTTTATGGTTTTAAAAATGTACATGCTCTACTCTTACAAACTCTGTAAAATGCCATTAGTGTGTCTTGGGATGATCATATTTTGTTTACAGATGCCTTGCTATTGTAAGCCTCTGTCTTTCTTTGGTACAGTTACCAGAAAATGGATTAAAAATTAAATGAACATATTGCTTTGTTTGTTTTTAATGAAAGCTGTTTTCCAATTAGCTCCTTATTTGATCAAAGATTGCATCTGAGTTAATTGTGTGGTTTTGCCCAGTTTATGATGCTTTCTCTGAGATAACTGGGTCAAGTTTTGTTTACATTTTGACCCACATAAACTCCATGGTAAACCACACTCACACCCCTTTCCCAGGACCAGAGCAGTGCAAGGAGAAATGCCTGTAAACTAAACTAAACGCACAGCTGTCGACATGTAGTTATTCGATGTCAGCATGTGTCTCTTTTTCAAGAGAATTTTCATCCCCAGCTCCAACTGACATTCAGTCTTTGGGTTACATAGATTAATTTTGTAGCCTTTGGTGGAGGCAAGAGATTGTTCACAAATGGGCTAGAAGAGTTCGTCTATCTGTTGGGATAGACGTAGCCACAGAGAAATTGGTATCGAAGGTTGATGACCTGCGTTAAGCAAGAAGAAGAGCTCACTGCAGCGCTTGTGTTTGTGGCACATTGGCAGTAAGCAGCTTCCTGACCACTTGTGTGAAAATACCACAATGAAGATTGCAGAAATCAGTTCTTTTTGGCTGCTTATCAGAGGATGATGCTCTCTGTTCTCCCCATGAAATGTATGGATGGGAACTCAAATTTCTGTAGATGACCTGAAATATATAAGCCCTTTATCACACATATTGAATTTAATACCGCTTTTCTCCTTTTAAGTAAAATGTTCCCAAGCAACTGGCTGAGTTTTCAGTGTTGAAAGTTACTCTTTTGGTTCTCCGATGAAAAAATGTACAAATCTTATGATAATGATGTTCCTGGTGACTGCAACAGTGTTGAGTGACCCATCGCAGTCAGATGCTCTTGCTGGGTTTGTGTGGCTGTTGTGACAGTGACATTCAATTAATTTGGTTAGCAACATTAACATTGATTATTGTCCATGAAAATGATAATTGGGAAATCAGTTATTGATTAACATAAGACCAAGATTCCAACTGTTTCAGCATAGTTACAACCTGTGTGAAAAAAATAACTTTTCTTGACTCCTGCCATTTCAGCTGAGAGGTTTCTTCATTTCTTCTTTGTGGCGTTGCTACCTAGACATCATATCTGAGATCCTAGGGCTTCCCTCCTGGCTTAATGATCGGTAACAACAGAACAATTAATCCAAGAACATCTTCTTCTCTACCTACGTGGATGGGAAGGTAGAAAACTGTTTCAAATTCTGGGTCTTTTGAATGGAAAGGAGTATTGCTTTATTGCCGCTGTCTCAGTAGTCAAATGAATGTCAAAAATACTGCTATTTTCTTATGTTTACTGTTAAAAGCAAATGTAATACATATTTTTATAATTACAATCAGCATTATTATTGTGCTTGCGCTAAGAAGCCCAGCTGTTGGCTTAGCCCTGTACAAAACATGTAGTTAAAAGGAAGTCATGGCTGTGATGGACAGACCTGAATATGAGTGGAGATTCTGTAATTCTGATTGCAGACGATCCCAAGTAATTCACTGGCAGTCGTGATGTTGCTCCAAATTTACACCACAATAGCAGAGATGAATCTGACCCAAAGTGTCTCTCTAGCGTGTTCCTTTGGCAAATTAATATTATGGTTTGTCCCCGTTCCTTCCGCGGAGTGCCTTTGCTGCTGTCTCGCAGCGCTCTGCAGGGACGCAGCGAGGGTATTTTGCAGAGACAATGTCTAGCTTTGCATTCCTGCCTCTTAGGAGAGAGTACCTAGGAAGCCTTTTTGGCCTATATTTCATATTGTTCTCTGCGAATAGCAGGATCTGATGATTGAAGTCTACTACCTGGGATCTGAAATGAGTTGTTTGCTTTCTCATGAAACGTTATGCTTCTCCGTTTCCTTCCCCTTTGCACACATATACATATGCGTGCATTCACACAGACGCGCCGGGGCTTCATCATACAGCAAATTGCTTATACACATGTAAGCAAATATCTTCTCAAATCATCTCTTATCACCAAGTGGGGTGTGGTGCTTGTTGTTCAAGGGGTTGAGGTTGCCTTTCAATCTGCCAGGGCCAGCCTGACACCAAAAATAAACAGCATAAGCCCGGAACGGTTGTCACAAGGGGCAGAGAGAACTTGTCAGGCAGGAGTGTGTGAGCCGGCAAGATGATAATGTGGCATGACACTTCTGAAATGAGACACCGGTTGCCATGGTGAGGAGTCAGGAGGGACTATCTCTCCAGAGGCTGAAATAAAACATGCTTTAAATGATGTTTGATTAGAATTTAGATCATGTAACTGAGTGGCTGGACCTTTTTTTTTTTTTTTTTTTTTTCCTCCTTTTTCCTTTTTTCCCCCCTCCCTTTACTTGTTGTCGTTGTCGTCTTTGGCTGCTGGCAGAGTTCACTTTGGGAAGAAAGGGCTCTGGGTCTGGAGCAGCCCCGGCTGTAACCCCCCTCGCTCCACCACTTCCAGCGTGCTGAGAGGTTACTTAGTTCCATGCCCAGTCAATTATGCTCCTTGCTAACTCTGCTTGCATTTTCCACTTGAGTCCATCATAGTTTAAACCAGTTAAAAATGATTCCCTCTGTTCTGAAAAACAGTTAATCAATAACACCCTGAGAATATTTCTTGTCTTCGTTTGCTTTGCCTGACCAGTCTGCTCAGGGTATCTGTCATCTTGTTAATATATATTAAAAATACAGCCCAGGAAGGCCCATGCACAATATCCTTCTCGGACTCTTCATACTAAAGGAGGATGTAAGTGTTTGTGTGTGTGACAGTCTAAGTGGTAAAGAGAACCTGAAACAGAAAGAATTTGAGAGAATAACACAAAAAAATTGTCTTTGTGGCCTTGTAAGTGGAATGGGACGTTTAAAAGTAATTTTAGCTTTCTTTGCAGTTTTAATGCAGCATGCAACCAAATCTATTTTTCGTGTCTTTCCAAGCAGAAATGGACAGTAAAAGAGCTGGTTCTGGGGTACAGAACTTCCTAACTCTGCGGTGCTTTTCGGTATATTGAGATGTTTAAAAATCTTGAAGCAGGTATTCAACGTCTGGATACTAATAGTCAGCCAATTCCGGTGGATGCAGACAAAAGCACTCAGCAAAGAAGGGCAAATGCACCAAGTTCGGCTAATTTGAAGATCACCTTCCAGGTATTTATTGGCCAGCTATTTATTGATGTAAATCAGCTAGTGTAGCTGGTGCAGATGCACACAGAGTACCAGGGCCTGAGATGTGCTAGGTGTCATCTCTAATCGGTTGTGAGTGGAAGGTGTTAAAAAAACGGGTTTTTTTTGTTGGGTTTTGGTTTTTTTTTGGTTGCTGGAGTGAACTGAGTTTGATGATTCACTATTGGGAGTTGTTGTTAAGTCCGAATTGGATAAGTCAATGCAGAAGCAGGTGTTATTGGCAATTTTTTGACCAAAAGGCAGAAAGTCAAGTGATCGTGGAGTCTCTACTATAGCCTACCCAGGGTGGATATACTTTGTACAATGGTAAAATTCCTGTGGAACTGTGAACAGGGGTGTGTGTGTAGCTAATAATGATATTCTTACATACACACTACAAATGAGCTTCCCCTTTATCAGCACATTTAAATTGTGGTCATTTGCTTTGGTAATTGAAATAGTTCCACCAGGCCAGTGAACGTGTGACTACAAGTACGTTTTTCTCGGCTATTAAAATCTCTATGCAAGACCATGCTGATTAGAGTTTCTATTGTGTGTATTTAGAGAAAAAAAGACTATATAGTGGCTAAGCATGAGACAGAGTGTATTCTAGGAGTCAGAGGATGCCCTGTAATTTATGAGAGACAAAGAGGTACATTAGATATTGTTAGAATACATAATAATCCTCTGGCAATAATTTATTCGGCTTGCAAGGTTAGGATCTCCATAATTCTTGGTTGCACTCTAATGAAGACTGCTGATGCTTATTATATATTTTTGTGTACATTAGAGGTACCTGTGAATATATGGATACTGTACTTGCCTCCTGCTACCCCACTACTCATGGAGCTGCCAGTGGGACTATATTGGGTGGACCATTTGTCTAAATAGCCCAGGAAAGTGCATCAGCTGTATTGGCTTCTTGTCAGCGGTTCTCTGTAACTTTGTGCCCATAAAATCATCTTCTGCAGATTTAGCCAGCTTTTCTCACACTGCTGGGTCACCCCTGGCTCCGGGGTGACACGAGTGTCATCAGGAAGTCAAGGTCTTCAGCAGTACCTGTTATCCATCTGCAAATACAGACAAACCAGATAGATGTTCCCCCAGAAATTTTAAACTGGGTGCTCAAACCTGATTAATTTGTTGGTGGGATGGGGTGGGGTGGTCTGGGCTGAGAGGAAAAAAAGGACGAAGGGGAGAAATCAAAACTTTCCTTCCCCCCCCCAGAATTCAGTGACTTTCCAGAAAACTTTTGCTCCAAAATCAGTTCCTGAGTCTACGCATAAAGTCGTTTCCAAGTGATTTATTACTCACAGTCCACTCCAGGATTTTTGGTGACACTACATGGGTCTTTTGAGCTTTTTGTTCAAATTTAATGGTGATCACTGCAGCCAAATGGATGAAAAATATCCATTTCTTCACCACTGTTTCTTGTATTGGCCTCAGGGATTAGAAAAGTAGGTCTTTTATTTAGTTACACTGTCAGCAGCAATTCTGATGTGAGTTCAATTGCTTGGTTTGGAGTTCAAATGTTCCAGTCTGAATACAGCCACGTGGGGTCGTAAAGCATCTCGAAAACTGCTCTGCTGCTTGCCCCATGTCTGCACGGAAAACTGCCCAGGGACTGTGACGGTCATTTCTGGGTCTAAATACCAAGTGTGAGATGGAAGTAAAGCCAGAGAAGAAAGGGAGAGTCCTTTTGAAAAGAACAACAGAGAGAACTGAGAGTGCACAGGTGAGAAGGTTGCTGAAGGTGGCATGGACCTTTGATGGGTGGGTGGGCCATACATCAAGTGCGTGCCTTTATGTTGTGGAACAGCAATGCGGAGGCAGAATACGGTAGGGTGGTGGGAAGAAGTATGGAGCACGTATAAGATCAAGCAATGGGCCATACCGTGTTCAGTCTTGCCCTACAATAAAAATTCTTGGTTCCTATAGTCCAGAAGGGAGAAAAATGTTCATATTCACAAGGTGATGGAAATAAACAGGGAGAGAGAACTTGAGGTAAGGAGCTCAATCCTAAGAGAGCTGGATGAATTGGTAGCGTGATGCCAACATCAGAGTAATGAGAGGAAAAACATAGTTTTGACTGGGGAAGCCTCAGTCTCTCACTCTGTTGATGGGTGGTTTTCTTCTGTTGGAGACTTGCACTCCTGGCAGCCTCGTCTTATAACCGAGGTGTTTTTCTGCTTAGCTGATTGGAGTCTGTGTTCTGTTCACATCATCCTTAAGAATCAGTGGTAAGGAAGGGGTTAAAATTATTTAACTATAGGGCTTTTTTCTGCATATTAATTAGGTATTGCTCTATTTTATCGCTATAGTGCACTTTGTACAGCAGTTTAAAAAATGCTTTAAGTAATGTTTGCTATGCTTCCTGCAGTTTAATCTGCCAAATAATTTAGGTTATCCATGCCATGGAATTTACTTAACACTGACGTAGAATTTAGCCCTGAAGTGCTGGAAGATCCCAGAGCTGCTGATTATGGTTGTCTGATAAGAGCATAGGCCTATAATGATTTCATACAACGTTTTCATCTAATGGTTCATCTGGTTTTGAAGGCAGTTGGCATTTTGATCGTAGAGACACCACCAGTAAAGAGTCATGAGAAAAGGCACTCTTGCAGGCTACTTGGTTTTGCAAGACTGTAATATTAATCGGCAGAGTCTGGTAGCAATGCTGTGTCTCCAGCGTTGATTCAGGCAAGATCACTCACTATGGCAGTGGCACTGCTTAAACAGCTAAAAGTTGTTTCTTTCATCTTCCTGATTTGGGACTGTAATAGCTGTGGAGTTCAGAGAAATGGCTCCTGTCAATGCCGGAGTTGGTTCGCCTCTTCCCTGGTACCTGGCTGACGCTGAAGACAAAGCTCTTTTTCACCACGGTGCTGCGGGTACTTGGGAGACAAGAGCTGCAGTCATTTGTGATCCCTCTGCAGCTCCGGAGGAGGCAGACCCTTATTGCGGAGCTGTTTGCAGATACCGGGATCATGGAGACCTCTCTGTAGATTCCAGCAAGGCCAGGACTTCACCCTGGTCCAAAGCGATCCGCTCAGCCTTTTCTGCCCTGGTCTCGGGTGGTGTAAGTCACGGTGGCTTCTCTGAAGCTGGGAGAGTTACATCAGTTCAATTCACCGGTAGATCTTACTCCTCTGTTTCAGGGCAATATTTCTTTCCATTAATTCTAGCTTATCTATTTTTTTTTTTTTTATTGAATCTACAGTGAGGTCACTACAGAACTATAAACCTTGATAACGTGAATTCTGCATATGGCCATCCAGAATTTACTCTGCCTCTTGAACCTGAATGCATCTAATCAGCTTCTGGGTACAGGGTTCTACAGGATAATTAACAAAAAGCAAAGAAGAAATGATCTGGAAATTATTATATGGCTCCTTGAAGTACCTTCTGCGGAAACAGATTTTTTTGATTTTTTTTTTTTTTCCTTGAACTGAGCATTAAAAATTACAAGATGCTTCCACGTGGAATTTTCCAAGTTTTCTTTTTCCCATCATATTTCCATACTCTTTTGTCTTCCTTTCCTTTGGCCAAAGCACATCCTGCTTCGCCACAACATTTGCATGTGCTATTGTAGCACACAGCTCTTCTGATCCCACATCAGGTGTCAAATCTTTAATATGATTTCCTACATGTTTGACTAATCAATGCAGAACATCATCATGAAAGATAATTTTACTTGCTGGCACTTCAGGGACAGGATAATGAGGCCTGGTGTTTTCCATTTTTTATTCTTCCGCAAGAATCTACATTTTTTAGTCCCAGCTAATTGATTTAAGTTCATGGAGGAAGGTTTTTTTTCCCCTTTCCCTTCTAGTATCTTGGATATTAATGGATTCTAGTGAGCTAGCAGAGCTGTGTGATCAGTATGTTTAGAGATTCAATATACTGCCGTTCTGACCTTTCAGAAGCCAGGGGAAAACCATTAGGCCCGGCATGTTGATCCCACACGAACACTGAAATCTCAGGCAGCTCGGAGCTGCTTGAGCTGGCTGGAGATGGGGACTTTCTGCAAGAAGGGAGGTTTGTTCTCAAATCGTTTGCCAACCAGGAGGGAACTTAGGCTCGCAACCCGGTGAGAAGCGGGGAGATTTATGGCCTCGCTTAGGCAACGGTGGAAGGCGGAGGGATGGAAGCTGAGGCTTTCCGAAGAGATCAGGCACCCATGCGTTGCTCTGAAAACCCTGGTCAGAGAGCATGGCGTAGCAGGGTGTGAGTGATAAACCGTGGACACAGGCCAGATTTCTCGGCTCCTGCTCCCCTGATTTCATCAGAGGATGAATATCATCGTTATGCCCTTCCTTTTCAGCAGCCTGTCTTTTTATGGAGGAGAGCTGGGCAGGCTCCTCACTGATCATCTCTGGGGTGAAAGGAATGGGACAAAGCCCACTCCAGCAGCAGCTGAACTCCATCCATCTCAGCAAAAATACATGTTGGTCTAAATATCCTTACCTGAGACAGTGTGAACTAGCAAGTGAAAGACTGTTTTACTTTCTGAGGCACCACTGATAGCATGATAGCACTGATCGAGCGTTTCCCAGTCAGCGATATTGTCCCTATGGGCCACCACGGATCCATTGGGTTCACTGGATGAGACCTAAAGGGGAGTCTACTCCTGCTGCAGCATGTACCTGGCTCTAAAAAGTGTGAGCTAGACATGTTTCTATGAATAATTCGTGTATTTCTTCTGTATTTTACCACCATTAACTAGAGTTATTCTTGTATTATTATTTTTTTTAGGGATGGCAGCAGCTTATGACAGATTTGTTTAGGGTTAGCCCTATTCATAAATTAAGTGGCAGATAAAATTTAATTTTTCTTATAAGAAAAGCCTATAGCTCCTTAAATTGCTCATTTAACATCACTGAAAAGTAATACTCCACTTTAGAATGGACATCGTATTAACTTTAAAAGGCCTATTTAAAGTGACGGTTGTCAGTGAGTGAAAGCCAGATATGGTAATTTCGAGTTACAAATCAGAGTGAGGAAACTGTAGAATGGACAACCTTGTTAACACAAGCGCGACGGAGGAAGCACCGGGGTCAGAGTGCCAGCACGGAAAGGAATAAAGACACAGCACCAAAAATATGTCCTATAATTAGGGCAGCTGTAAGAGTCAAGGTTGAAGATTCTTCACCATGACATGTCTGATATAGAAAAAGTGATAGCCAAGAGTAATCACTTACAGGCACGGAGCCTTAAAGGAGCAGCACTGCGCTTACCCGGGCTGGGGCAGGGAAGCTGCTGAGACAAAGACCGGGGGCCATGGGGGGACCCTGGAGCAGTCTGTGTGGGGAAGGGGGTAGGGAGGAGCTGGAAATTTCAAGGGTCAACACTCAAAGGGACCGAAAACGAGAAAAGATTGCTCACTCAGCGGAGAGTGATCATGAGTGTTTTCTGATCATGGTGTGGAACAGAGGTATCTCACAGAGCGGGATGGGTTACCCAGTACGCCGGTGGGGGTATCCCGCGTGTAGATCTGAGTGAACGGGCACAGAATCGCCCCTGGGGGACTCCGAGGGAGGAAGGCGACAAGAGGAGGCTGAAACAGAGTGTGTGTGTGTACGTAAACGGACAGAGCCAGGCGTGCGTAGGTACACTGGGCAGCAGGAGAACAGGAGGTGGAGAAGGGAGAATTTGGTGGGCACACAACTGCGCAGTCCTTCAAGTGGCACGGAAAGGCTCCAAGCTCCGAGCAGTGAGCAATCAGGAGGGCACATGTCCAGTTGGATGAGCAGCAGAACGTGGGATGCACGATTGCTTCCTCCACCTCAGCCTTCCCCAGGGCCAGGTCTTCATGGAGGGGAAGGGCAGAAAACATCTGGGGTTTGGCTCAGACCCTCGAGGTCAGCCTGTGGAGATCTGCCCCTTCATTTGGATTTGGTAAGTAGTAAACCAGGGGCAGGACCAATCTGCAGCATGCTCCACGCTTCCTGTGGGAGTCTTCATGGACCTGGGGTGCATACGCAGGAAAGCAGTGGGAGCCTTCCTCGGCGTCCTGGCACCGCGGACCTGCAGAAGCTGGTGTGACCTGGCTTGTGGCCGTTGTTTGGCACACGCTTTCTTCTCCTGTCTGCAGTGCTCGGAGGAAGATCCCTTGCCAGCTAGGTCAGAGTGAAGCAGGGGCGCAAGGAGACATTTCTATTAGTGCAGAAGGTCTCCGTATAATGATTCCGGCTTCCTAGGAATCCTCTGGGATCTGCGGAAACCTTCCAGGCTTTATACCTCCTCTGTGACCTCGTCAGCGATGGCTGCATAGAAGCCCCAGGAGGCTGTCACAGGAGAAGCCTTCTCCTCTTCTGCTGCCTTCTGCTGTATTTCCTCGTGGAACGATCCAGTCCCGGCAGTTAATGTGGAGTGACACAGGCACATGCTTTTCTTCCTCAATCCCCACCTACTCCATGGGATCACCTTGAAAGGATAAAGGAGATTCAGGCTGAACTAAGTGCCTCACCTCCCAAACACTTCTTTCTGTGCATTAAAGTGTATTCCACAAGACCCGGTGTAATGCAATGTAACCCACCTCCAGCTGAGCTTCCCTGCCGTGCATTTGAGAGCCCCTGGCTGGAGCTGGGCTCCACATCTCTGAGTAACCCCCACCACCTCTCTAGGCAAGCCCATTTCTTGCCTAGGCTGAATAACTTCTTACAATGTTTAAAGGTTGATAAGTACCACCGATGAGCCCTTAACAGAGGGACTGTTTGACCTTGCTCCCGTCTCCCCTCCCATGGCCACCACAGATTCGGTTACCTGATATCAATTTTTGCCTACCTGCTTGTAGAGCCAAGCCTTTCTTCAAGGGCAGGAGGATCAGCCTGCCTCTTTGGACATCTTCAGCATCCGCCGTTTGGTTTGCAGCGTGCTCCCTGCGGGTCTCAAAGGCTGAAGTGGAGAAGCAGTGCTCCTTCGCACAAAAACCCTGAGAAGAGAGCCGCCGCGGCAGCGGACACGGAGTCTTCTGGCAGATCAAAGGCTACGAGTCGTTCAGCTTCCCACGCAGCCCCTTTGTCAGCCAGTTTATTTTGCCTTTGTCTTTGTCGACCTGTACTTGGGGACGCTAATTCGATTTTCCATTGAGAGGTGCGGATATCTATATTATTTTCCTAAAACTCCAGAGAATATTATAAATTTCTTTTTATTGCTTCCAGCCATGTTATTTAAAGTAATTAACCTTAATTTATAAATTTTTATATCAAACTGCCTTTTAACTTTTAGAACTGGCAGGAGAAGTCCATTTCCCAGGGCTCCTAATAGTTCTCCATTTAATCAAAATTCATCCATCAGATTCCAGTGTTAAATCATCTTTTAATTGGGAGTTACATTCTGGTTAATAGTTTTATAATTCGCCGCCTCTAATAGTTTTTACCACAGGGATCTACTCCATTTTTTCTCACTCTATTATTCCTGGTGTTCAGCAGGGACATTTTAAAAACGTTCACTTCCCCTGCCTGTTCTTTGTGATCTCATTAATTCTTGATAGCAAGTTCCCTTTCTCCTCATTACTGGAGCATAACTACCTTTATCACTAGGTGAAACCTTACTCATTTCTACAAGTGCTCTCCAATTTTATTTTTTTTGCCTTTAAAAAAAAATAAATCTGCAATTTATTTCAGCAAATAAGATTATGTGTACTGTGTATGGTCTTGGCGCTCGACACTATTGAGATTTCAGACTGGAGATTTTTTTGGCGCAAGAACTTTCTCTAACTTTGTGTTTGCGCAGTGTTTCTCACAGCGGGGTCCTGACATCAGCCAGATTTTCTAGGAGATATTTCCAATTAAAAAGATAAACTACTAGTACTGGTGACGTAAGAAAACAATCCAGGAGTCATAAAAAGGAACTGATTGACAGATCTTTTTGGAGGGGATCATTCGAGGTGAACCCGCATGCCTTTTGCGTAGTATTGCTGGGACCCGCTACTGACGTTCTCCGGCACGGAGAGGAGCAGAATCAGGCCTCGGCATTTCTTACTACCAGATGCTGGATTACTTGGGGATGAACTCTGCAGTGTAGCACTTAATTGTCAGACACGCCGCATGCAAATGGCCTCGCTCGATGCAGCTAAGCAGTTAGGGCAGTGTTACATTAGCTTGGTATCCTCCCAAAACAATAAAAAGAGCCCAAGGAGAAGTAAATAACGTGGTATATGAGGTAGTAAAGCCAAGCTTGTCGTTTTTCAAAAAATGCCTAGAATTAGCGTAAAATTAAATTTGAAACCTTAATCCTCCAAGGGCTGATTCTCAATTTGCAGATCCACAAAACCTCTGCAAATTACCCTACCAATCCTACTGACAGTCTTATAGGAATATGTTATATTGACTACCCAAAGCCAGCCTCTGCGAAGAAGAGTACATTGTAAAGTGCCACGGGTAAGAGTAAGGAAAAACAATCTCCCAGGGTTTATATCTTAGGCCCTTGAACAGTCCTGTAGAATCATTTCATATATAACTTCCTATAAGAAAAATAGGATGGACAAGTGTAAACAGAATTATTATACAATTATAGTGGTCCTTGGAATAACTATAACGCTGTCCACAGTAATTTTTATGTCTCCATAAACTACTAGCGCTGCAGTATTCTTTTAGCCCTTCTTTCGCCCCACGAGGTAATGTAATAACTTTTCCTACTTAATGTATGCATCAGTGCGGTAATTTGATATGACAACGATTACGAAATACTCCAGCAGTTTTAATTGACTAGTGTTGAGATCATATCACCAGGAACAGACAAGATCTTATCTCACGTATGACTTCCATCCCGCCTGACTGTTACAATATTTATGTTAATAAGGATCGCAGGCATTAGCCAAGTATTAAGTCCTCAGCTGTGGTAACTACATTTAGAAGCAAACAATAATTTCACAGACTGCTGGCCACCCTTTCCTTTGAGTGCAGTAGCCATAAATAAATAAATAAATAAAGATTTAGCTTTTTGCTAGGTACAAAATATATCTAAGGAGTTTTTATGTCTGGAACCGCGATTTCGGGATTTCCTGTGAGAAATATTACAGTAATTCAGCAGTTAAAAAGTCACCAAAGCTTCATACTGTATCTGAAGAAATTACCATAGAAATCTAAAGCAGTATTATGCCTCTTGTATGCATAGCAGGCATACTATTACCTCCTCTTTTGTTGCTGCTGCAAACATTTACTCGGAGAGACCTTATTGTCAATGAATTTTTGACAGAGGTCAAAGTATTTCTGAGTGAAACTGAAAGAGGTCTGGGACTTGTATCAAGCAGCTGACAGCATCAACAATAGTGTGTTTACTCATCCTGCATGCTGGAAAAATTAATTAAAAGTGTTTGTGAGATGTTTTGAGCCTGCAGAAGCCTTATATGCTTTTGGTAATGAGCATACCGGTCTTGTCGTTGGGTGGAGGAAGCATTGCAGTTGGCGATAGATCTGTTGACTGGAGATCGTCGGGGTTTCTTTGGCGGGGGGTATTTAGCGAAAATGTGATTGAGTGTTGCGATGAGTCAATGTGCGACTCGCGTAGGAGAACCCCCGTGGATTTTGTTTCACGCTGTCAGCAGTGACACGAGTGCCAGGTACAGACGGGTCCCCGGGGCTGCTTTGAAGCTTTGTGCAGCCATGTGGCCGGTGTGGTGTGAGGACGTAACTTCTCAGAGGTGCGTGGTCAATTTTTCCCTTTCCTAGAACAAAACATCTGTGAATCAACCTGCGGGTTTTTTTTACGTCTAAGATTTTTAAAAAGGTCCGAGACTGCAAGTTTTCCAAAACATTTCTTAATTTTACAGTGTAAGAAATTATTCCCAGTTTTAAAATACTCATTCCGACAGGAAGTTGGTCATCCAAAGAGCCATGCAGAAATGTGGTTGTTCTATCGCTTCGCTCTGCTATGTGCTTGTTCTGCTAGGACTTCATGGGATCTTCATGTGTGCTCAAATGCTGTCCTGCAAAGAAATGAAGACCTCGGGATGCAGAAATCAAAGCACGTATAATTGTTCATTTTTTAATTTTGACTGATGTGCACTCAGGGCTGAGCCCTTGCAGTACTTAACCTCCTACTACTTTTGGCTCATTTTAATACCAGGGGAGAGTACTCTGTCCCTTTAGGTAGTAATGCTGAAACCTCTTGAAGGCTTTACAAGCTCTTATGAAAAAAATGCTTCAAGATTTAATGAGATGTAGTAATTTTTTTATAGATTTTTTTGAACTTTCCTGTAAAATTGTTGTCATTTTAGAGAAAGCTTTATCTACCTCCACGTACGTGCTTAGTTCTTCAACTACGCACATGCATGAGTTCTTAAACTTGTTCTTAATTTCATTGTTTCAGGATTATTTCAATGAACGTGGCATTTTTTAAGGAGTTTTATTGGGTTTTGGCTTTTCGATGCAGTTTTTCATCAGAGAACTTTTTATTTGCAAGTAATATTGTATGTATCTTATAGAGATGGGAATTTAGGAGGATTTGTCTAGTTGTGAGTCAATGAGGACCTTGGACTCACGGCAAAGTCCTGGTTGTTGGTCACTTGCGATCATAAGCCTCCTAGGAGTCTCTGAAAGTGTTCTTTTCTCTTTTACATCTACAGATGGTGAGACCATGGGCAAAGTTGCAACGTTCTGTATTTTTTTCCCTGCAAAACACTGACCGCTACAGTATGACAGTCTTTGCCTTCACTGTTTGGTGCTGGGAGACGCGGGTCGTGGCAGACTGTGCCCACAAAAAACCTCAGTGTATCCGGTACTTTATCCTGTACATCCCTCACATGAATAAACCCACTCTGAAATCAGTGCTTCACAGCTTTTCTAGACCTGGACCAGCAGGCTAAGCACCTTGCAGACTCATGCCCCAAGTTCAGATAAATCCCATCATTGATGCAAATTGAAGATCGGTTGGATATTAAAACCAGTGCCTTTCATTTTGTGGATATATATATACACACACGCTTTTAATATTTGGCCACTTAAAATATTCATCAAGTATTTTCATTCTGTTACTCTTCACTAATGCATTTTTAAATGCATTTCTCTAGAATGAGCCCAGTCTTCTCTTTCATGAATCCTTATCTCTGTCCTATGGGCATCTATATGCCTGCCCTAATGTTCCACTGTACAAGTACTGAGCTGTTCATAACCCTAATCATACAAAAACAGATGATTCATTACTGAAGTGGATGAAAGAAGGCATTAAATATTGGCATAAAGGAGAAGAGATAAACTGGTACTGGAAGGTTCATCTCTATTAGCTAAAGTGTTTGGGGACACCACAGAAATAAACCTGGGGTTAGAAATATTGCCCTTGATTAGGAACCTGCAATGAAATCCAGGAAAATGAACTTCTGTGCCTTATTTAAGACAGCGGTCTGCCTGCCTGGCTCTCACTGTGGGATCAGGCTGATTAGAGGTGCAACGTGCAGCGGCTGTCCTGGGTACAAGAACTAAGGATTTGGGCTCAGTGTTGTGCTCTTGTTAACTGTGGGCATTCACAATCATGAAATAACTCAGGAAATACTGAAAGCTAAAAAAATCTTGTGGGTTCTTTTGAACTGCAGTGTAAACCTTAGGGATCTTCACCTGTTGGCTTTTCCTGTCAGGTGGGAGGATTAAGACCTTCTTTTTATTTTTTAAGGCAAAAGGCAGCTGAATTCACTGAACTTCAGGAGCTGAGGGCATAAGGAGAGGACCAGATCTTGTAAAACTTCCAGTTAAACAAAGAAAAGAGGGAAGCAACCCTGCACTGAAGAATCACCCTCCTGTAGAAGGACATCTGTGATTGGGAAGGTAATAAATACGAGCACCATTTCCCATGCAGGTCTCGGATATGAGCTAGAAGACAACATGTGGGTGGCCAGTAGCAAGTTATCCCTTGGTGCATCAGCCTGACCCTGAGGATGAGCCCTAATCAAGAGGCCAGTGGCTGAGCAGGGCAGCAGGTGCTGGGTGGGTGGATGAGAAGGGAGACCAGGCTGCTCCCGCCCCAGCAAACCTGCCTGCACTTTGCCATCACGGGGGTCTGCAGCTGCAGGTGATCAGCAAGACCCTGGGGCAATAAGTGAGGAGCTGGGGGCCAGTCCTCCCCCCTCTCCAGCAGCATGAGTGGTGCCTGTGCCGGGCTCCTGGAGGTGTTACCTGCTCGGTGCCTGCCTTGGAAAGCACGTGCGGAGCTGCTGCTTGGGCTCCAAGGCTCTGGTGCGAGGCCCGTATGTGCAGTTCATCTGGTGGGAAAGGTAAGGTGTTCCTGCTCTTTTTTTCTGGGGCGGGGGTGTGGAAGCGGTGGGTGAGGACGTTGCTGTAGCAGTGTGGTGTTCCTGGTGTGTGTAGCAGGCTTGCTCTACGGCTGTGTTTGGCTTCTTGTACTTCTGCTCGGTGGAAAGCAGCTGCTGAGGGGATTGTAGAGCTCTGGTGTTTTGTTTCTTCTTCTCCAGCCTCTGGGGATGTGTCTGGAGGTGGTGTGGGTGCTGGCAGACCCTGCAGCAGAGTGGTTTCTGTCTTGGGGCTAGGGTCTTCTCTGGAGAAGAGTAACAAGGTGAACTTCCCAGGTGGGGAGCCCCTAAGAGCTCAGAATAAATATCTGGGGACATGATTTTATTCCCTGTTATCACTCAGGTGGTTTCTGAGCAGTCCTTCTCAGGAGCCCGTGTACCGGAGTCCATGAAATAACCGTCCCTCAGACACAACTGAGCTGTCTCTGGAGCGCCAGGGAATCAGGCAGTCGGGAAAACAGTTCTGAGCATCAGCTCTCCCTGCCGATGCCGTGTTCAGCTACGTGCTGTGATGTAAGGCAGCCCTAAATTACCAGCGAACAAACACAAAACCCTGTCGTTCTTCATCTCTCCACTGTGTGGGCAGAAACTCCTCTGGTAACCTGTAACAAAATGCCTGGGAGGAGAGCAACCGGGGAGGTGGTTCAGACCACTCCTCCCGTGGAGATGCTGCAATTTAGGGGATCGTTAAGAAATAATACAGGGTGTATCGTTCTCTCCACACATAGTCAAACAGAACACATGCGACATAATCTTGTGCGTTTATTTGGGGTGAGGGATAATGGCCTTCAAAGTAAACACCAGCCATTTTTAAAGGAAGCAGAATGCTCTCTTGGTACTCCTCTGTCCCCCGGCTGATTGCTGTACCTTTTTCCAAAAAGTGGCAGTGAAGGGGGGAACTCTTACAGAACTAATTTAGTTAAAATCTACACTCCTTGATTTTGTGCCTGCTCCTTTTTCCCTCTTTTCGTCTTGTAGCTATGATGCAGTATTGATCCAAAGATCTATAGGATCATACCATGGCTCCAGGTGGGTAGCAGAATTGAGGCTAGGCTTCATTTCCATCTGAATGGTGCAGAAAATAATTCCACTTTCCAGCTTTTATTGCTCAGAACATTGCATTTCTCTCATTGCAGTGTATGGGAATTAGCTCTGGAGGAAAGAAATGATTTTTTTTTTCTTCCCCTTGATGTAGAGTGGAGCAGAAGGATTCAGGAAGAAGTAATGCAAGAAAGCTCATTGCTGTTTGAATTAGGTGCAGCTGGGTTGCTCTAACAAAATGGGACTTCTCATCTGGGGTTCAAGTGGCGTTTCTGTGGATGGATGGTCCCCCGACTGCAAACTCCTTGTCTGGCTGGGACAGCTTCCTGCAATAGCACAGTGTCTTAAATACAGTCATAGCAGAGGGGCACGCAGGTGTTCAGCTTTGTTCTAGGTGTCACTGTGAGGGGATGCATGATGGAAATCAGCAGGAGTGCTGGCGGTAGAACTGTCTGCAGCTGGAAAATGCCTCTAACCATCCCTGGTACCCAGGCCGGCTCGGGTGGTCCCGGTGAGCTGCAGTCATTTGGCTGCATCGCAGACCCACTCGCACCTCTTGAGCTGTCTGGGCCAGACTCTCCTGGTGGGGCAGAGTGTGTAGCACAGCTGGAGCTTGGTCCCCAGCTGGCCTGAGGCTGGCTGTGTTTTCTAGAACGGCTCCAGGCTATATTAAACCCTGGCTTTAGGGACTAAAGGACCTTGATGGCTCTGTGGAGCCAGGCAGGTTGCCTTGAAAGTAATAAAGTTATGCAGATGTGAATTTGTAGGGGGGGGAGAAACCAAGTGGCAGTGGAGCAAGAAAGTTCATGTGTGACGCTGCAGACACCTGGTGCTGCATAGTCCAAATTCCTTTCACGGTACCTCACTAGTGTGCACAGAAAGGTCATCACCACTAGGCTGGAGAATAACAAATGATTAAGCTGCTGCTTCTTAAATCTTGTGCTTGTTCTCCTTTCAAATCATCATCTTGGTGGCAGGGTGGTGAGATGCCCGTTGTTTTTTTCTTTTCCCACCCTAAAGCAAAGACATATGGGTGGCTCGGTGAGGACAGCAATTGAAATGGTGACCCTTATTGAACTTCTAACATGGACATAGTTCATTGAGTTTGCTGTGTGAATTTAGTCAATCAGAGAAGTAATTTCCCTGCAAGAGAAGTAGGCTGCCACCTGTTCATGAACTTGGCAACCTTAAGTCACACCTCTGGTATTATATCCTGCTAGAAAAGTTTTCAACAGAGTTATTTCCTCCTAAAGGGGGGGGATGAGGGAGAAATTCAGTAGTGTGCAGAGGAAATCATGCTGTTGGTGCCCAACGTCCAACCAGGAAAGAAGGTAACTGGGAAAAGAATTTATAAATCCAGTGGCATACTCTGATAAACATAGCTCACAGGTAATATCATTAGCATGTTAAGACTGGTTTTAGAAGCACAGATCCTGGGAACTCCTTGTGAGTGCCAGTGTCTCAGGCAGGAGTGTGTGGGGGAAGTAAAACATAATCTGCGAGGGTTTAGGTTAATTTAGGAAGGTTTGTGTAACGCTAACTGGCAAGATGCTAAATGTGTCTCATATCAGAGAGATGCTCTCAGGAGAATACCTGTCCTTATGAAGCATTTACTTCTAACATAGAATAGATGCTTCTACTACCTGGTGTCACTTTAGTCAGGAGTACACTTCACATGGTAGCAGTGGGATTTTCTTCGCCTTCCCTCCCCTCTCTGCTGCTCACCCAGCTCGTCCCACCCATCAGGGTTCCTGCCTGGGCAGGTCTCAGGTGGGTGCTAATGTGATTAGCACCCTGAGCAAAGCCTGCTTCAGCACTGCTAGATGAGTGTGTTTGAAATGCGCTGAAACTCAGTGCAGGATTTGTGCTTTCTGTCAATGACAAGTGGAGCAAATATTGACAGTGCCTCTCAAAGACTCCAGTTACTATTGCTCTTGTTAATTCAGGGCAAAATTTATCCTCGTGCCAAAGACCCATGTTAAGTCTGTGCTATTGAAACAGCTGGAGTTCCCTCTCCCAATTTTTTTTTTTGCTGTCTGAGTAATTTGGAGAATAAGGGACAGAGCAAAGAAAATCAAGGATGTGTTGTGGTCATTTATGGGGCTCTTTTGTTTTGTTTTTATCCCTGTTTTGTATATTCCTGTTTCTGCCCTTGTGCTGGACTGCTCATGTGTGCAAAGGTATAATATGTTTTGTTAATGGGGCTCTGTCCTCAAATAAATTAGTTATTAAACCCTTCTGTGGCCCAGTGGAGAAGATGCTGAGTTGTTGACACTTTCTGAGCAATCCTTTTAGTTGGAGTCTGGGTTTGGCACTGTCAGAGCCGTACTGCTAGCGGCTTGCAGTGAGTGCGGAGCTTTACCTGCTTTACCTGCCATCATCGGGCTTCCTTGTTAACGCT
Organism: Aramus guarauna; assembly: GCA_013400195.1. Lineage (NCBI taxonomy): Eukaryota > Metazoa > Chordata > Aves > Gruiformes > Aramidae > Aramus > Aramus guarauna. Next base: position 777,418 of record VXBL01008294.1, read on the forward strand.
GCTGTGTCCCAACTGGTGTGAGCTGCTTTGTGCTTGTATGTTTGGCTGTGTCGGGGATGGATGCACCATTGACTACTCAGACAATTTTAAGTGGATTCGGGGCAGGAGAAGAAGGCTCTCAGTGAGACTTTCACAAAATGCTTGACCAAAGGGGTGAAGACAGAGGAAAAGATGCTCCAGTTCTTGTGACTGTCAAATGCTGAAATGAGCTGCAAATCCTTGTCCTAGAGCCTTTGCTCCTGCTGGGGATTTTGGCCATGCGTGCTGACACAAGAACTACTCTGGGCTGGGGCAGGTGAAGCTGTTGGGTTAGGGTGAGATGGTTTCCACTACTCAAGATGAGCTGTGCTTGGAACCAGCTGGTTGGTGAATGGATTACTTGCTTTGCCCATTTACTTTGATGGTTTTGCTCGTAATTTCTGCTGCTGTAAAGGATTGAGTGCCTTGCTTAGGCCCTAAAGCCTTACTGTACCTTGTAATCTGTGATTTTTGAGAACTTGGAATCATGATAGAGGACTACAGTACTGGGGACAATGAATGGCAAACTCATTTCCAGCTTTGCTTCAGTTACCAGATGTAGTGAGGCCTTGAGGGCTTCCAGAAGTGCAAGATTTTGCTTCCTTGGATGCAAAATCTTGTGAAACTTTCGAAGTATTTTTTTACTCTTGTTACTTCAAATTGGGAATGGAAGGAGATGGAACTACAGAGAACAAAATAGTCATTTCCCTCCTGAAGCTAGAAAACTTCTGGGTAATGTTCTGAACATCTATCTCTTTAAAAGACTCCTAGAAGAGTCTTTTTAGAAGAAAAAACCCTAAAAAAGCAGACATGGAAAAAACCTGGATTAAACTGTCACTCATTCACAATCTATCCAGGAAACTCATCCATGCCCCTACAGGTAGCTAGTTATCCCATCAGGAATTTCATATTCTTGTCTGAATCCTGGAACACAAATTGGTCCAGCGCTATGGGTCTGCCTTGATTAGGGTCTGCTGACACAGATGTCCACAGCATGTGTTCCAAAAAAGCCTGCTCAAATAACTGCTTCTTTCCCCAAAGGGATCAAAGGTTGAGATGGTCTTTCCAGAGCTTTAGCCAGGCTCTGCAAAGTTTAATCCCCTAACCTTGCCTTTACTTCCCTCCCTTTTCTTTTTTTTTTTTTTAAGGATGGCATAAATGGAGTTTAAGGGTTTATCTTTCTTTTTAAATAGAAAACAGCTATTATTTGTAGAGAACCCCTGGAAAAGAAAGTGCAGCCTTGCCTTTATCTGAGAGACAGTTGGGTTTTGGCTACTCTGTCAAGGATAAAGCCCAGAGCACCTCTATACACTTGTGCAAATATCTAATGTTGACATCTTTTGCCAGCTGCTGTTGTGTCTTCCTTTTCCTTGATGAACAAAATCCTCTTGTGATGTGGCCTCTGAGTGCCATTATAATTAAAAGAATTAAAATTCAATTTGAGCTATTGTCGTTACACAATGCAAAGTTCAACACCACTGAAGGTTGATTTTATTGATTCGGTATTGGGTACTCCATGGAAATAAGTTACCTTGACACAAACATGGTATTGGCAGTAGAAGGCACAAATGGTCTAGCTCCAGCCCTTGCTCACTTTAATTTTATTGTTAGCAGCATCTTTCACCAAGAGAAGTTATGCCAGCATTTCTGCCTTAAAGCATTATTATTTTTTTCCAAGATCCCTTCAGTCCTGGAATTATCTCCAGCTTAAGTAGCAATATAAGATTTACAGCCTTGGCAGAAAAATGAGTGTTAAATGCTACAAAGCTTGTTGAAATGGCAGCTGTCAGTGGCAGCTGACCTTGTTCTTTCTTGTAGTTTGAGTGGTCATCTTTGGCTGGTTTTCCCTTGCACCTGTACCGTTCAGACTTGTGTTTATCTTGTTTCTTTATTTTAAAGAGCAGGCTTAAGTAAAGTTCATCTAAATTTTCCAAATCTGTTTCATTAAGAAACAACCAACAGCCACCATCAAATGTTTCTTTATTCAACGCTATTATTTCCAAGAGGGTGAATATTGACTTGAAATCAGCTCTTCAGAGTGTAAGATGCTTCTAGGCACTGATGAGAATAGTTCCTGTTCTCTGAAACTCCTCCTCAAGCAGAGAAGCTCTAGTTCATGCTCAATGCATTAATAGTGCACTCAAACACGATAGCGGGCTGGGCGCTAGAAGGTTAAACCCATTGTGATAGAGAGACCGGATGTGAGAGGTACAGAAATCTTTCTGGAAGGTAGAGAGGCACTTGGATAAGAGCATGGAAAAGCTTGATCTTCAGAGCCTTCTTTTCTAGTCTTTATGTTGGCGTTCTCAGCTTGGGGCGGACAAGCATACATGGTTTTTTCCCTGGAGTGCCTCTTTGCATTGGAGCTGCTGTCGTTGCACCAAGGATTGAACGGAGGGGGGAGAGGATTGCTGGGCAGCTTGCTGGCCTCCATGGGAGGCTCCATGCCCATGCACTGGGGAGGTGAATTGGGAGCAAGAAGCAGCTTCTAAGACTGAACCCCAACACGGGAGTGACTAGAAGACATGGTCTGTGTGTGCTGGAACTTTCTCTTCTCCAAATGTGTCACCTTTCCTATTACACTGGTTTGCCAGTCCTGTAGCAGTCTTGTGCATTGTCTGGCAAGTGGATGATGATGCTTAAACATATGGCTTAAATCTTCCCTTTGGTAGACAATCTAGCTGGGAGATGCCCTTGCAGGGAAGAGCAAAGGTGCTTGTGTCTGAATGTTGTTATGAACCTGGTCCCTGTGTCTGCCGGCAGACTTGTGCCGGTGAGGCTGGGGATGCGAGGCAGGTCTGTATGGGTCTGCAAGGCTCATCTGGAGTTGGGACCTACCCTGGGGCCGAGAAGTCACGCTACCCGCCGTTCCTGGGACACCGCTAAGGCAGACGTAGGGCAGGGAACACGACAGCCTGTCTCTGTTAACGTTGTGTTCAGCACTTCCCGAGCGGTGTCTTCTTCGGGGGGGGAAAAACGCTGGTTGGAAAGGAAACGTGTTACTAGTTGTTTTGACAGAAGTAGCAAACTGCCTGGGAAGACCTCGTCTTTGTGTTATGTGACTGCTGCTCAGCTACCTCATTAGCAAGGAGTTACCTAATTAGCAAGGCAAGCTGTTAATTATGTGCGTTGTGTTACTCAGCTTTAAAAATTCTTTGAGATGTTAAATATTTTGGTGATAAGGAGTTGCCACTAAACTATTTTCTTTCTGTGTAAATTTCTCTCTTTTCCCCCAGAATGGAACAAATCATGAACTGCTGTAACTACCACAGGTTCAGGAAAACCGACTGAATTTCTTGTGACGGAGTTGGCACTAATGAACAGTAATAAGTTGTTGTGTTTTTTTTTTTTTAAATAATAATGGAAAAGACTTGTTAAGGTTAATAAGATAGTAGAACCCCTGTGTGTTGAATCAGTCTTGATAAGAGAACAAAAACTACATGTTTGCTAAAATAACTTTAAAAACAAATAACATTGACTTTCCACACCTAGTGGAGACCAAATTTTCACTTGCTTGCATGCCTGCTCTCCCGGCATGCTAGGACCTGTCACCGTTCCGGCTCTCACCAGGACAGTGTGACTTTGATTTTTGACTGCTGGGCAATCTTTTTCATCAGATGGAGTTGGATCGCAAGGTGGAAATTAGGTGTCCCTGCATCTTCCCACTCCTTCAGCTCACATGAAAATTTTGTGTTGAGGACATGTATCCACTTCCTACTGGCCCCACCGCATGAAGCTTTGATTAGCAATTATTTCTGAGATATTAAAAAAAAAAAAAACCCACAATAAATGTTGCAAGGCTTTGGATTTTCCATTATGATTATTCAGGGGAAAGGAAGACTATGGTTACAACTCACCAGTTATTTCTCCATGTCAGAATGTAAATCCTTGGCAGAGCCTTATGATCGTACATGCACACATGCTCGTGTACCAGACCCTCGTGTGTTAGCTGTGTCTTCATTTGCATTGATTAGCTGGATTACAATTTGCATTTTTTTTTCTTGTGGGGTACAGACTAAACTAAGTCAGACAGTACGAAGTGCTTTGCTCTTGCTGTCTTAGCAATGCGTCTTTACCTTCACCCTGCTCCTCCTTTCCATATGTGAACTACGATAGTAAAACTTTAGACTTAGCTTTATGGAAGAATGAAACTGCTTCAGTCATTACTGAATAAAACAGAAGGGGCCCCTGTGTGCGGGGGCTGTATGATGTACATATCAGTGCTTTAGCTGTCCTTAAGCTGCACAAGGATGCAGCTCTGATCTCAGTTTTAGTCTCATAGTCTCTGAAGTAAGGCTGTCTTCAGTAAGCACGTGTTCACCTGGTGTTAGCCTTGTGAGCAGCTCATTTGCGGTTGGTCTCAGGTGTGTAAGCGTGTGTGTTTGGTATCAGGTGAGCGTGTGTTTTGAGGGATCTCCTTCTTTGGGACCCTGAACTGTAGGGCTATCATCTTTCTGCTGGCTGCAAGCGTTGCAGAAATGCCACGGTGGTAGTGTTCTGGCGATAGGACTTGCAATAGTGTGATTTCCAAAAGACACTGGCGTTGGGTTCTTACAGAACTACTTAGAAACTCAGTTGTGGAGCCAGGCTAACCCAGAATACTGAACACCTTTAGCTGTCAAATGACTGAGAATTAAAACAGCCTTTGAAATAAAAATCAACATCTGAGAGTTCAGCAGTTGGAAACATGAGACAGTCGTGCAGAGGAATCTGCGATGAGATGCGCAGCTCCTGGGGGGACAGGGCTGGTACCCCGCTTTGTGCAGCGCCCGGAGGTGGGGAGCGCTCCTGAAACGGGGGTGTGTGTGTGTGACCTGTTCTTCAGGCACCGATACAGCACATCGGGGGCTATCTGCCAAGCAGTAAGTGTCCATTCTAACTAATTCATAAAGACTTTGGGTAAGGAAAAATAAACTTCCCCGTGTACGGTTTCTCTTGGGGTGAAATTAGAGGCGAAGAAATGCTTTAGGCTCGTATTGCTGATTGCGCTATGGGTTAAAGTTCTTATTTGATAGTCAATAAAGATAAATTACACACAAAAATAGCTACTATTGCTGGAGTGAGCTGGCAGTTTGCAGAAAGGGGTATGTGGTATCTTAACGTGCAGTCAGTTGTAAAGGCTTGGGAAAAAAATTTTCAACTGCACATTATCTGAGTGAGCTTCCATATTTTACCATGACACCGACTCCGAGACTCATTTCCCTGGGTTAAGTAGTGTGGGGTGAAGTATCTGCCGCTCTCCTTCTCCCTATCCATCTGCTGCGGTATTCTGGGCATTTAACCTGGAGCGCTTGCTGATGTATGACCAAATCAGAGAAAAGAGGCCGCGCTGTTTAACCCTCTCCCTTTGTAGCTGCACTTAATGAATGTCACACAGGCCCACTATAGAAATGATGGAACATCCATTCTGGCAGCATGAACAGAGCCCACCGTGCAATGATATGGTGAAATATGCTGAAAATATTCACAGGAGCCTGTGAACATAAACCCATGATTATTTTTTCCCTTAAATCTCAATATTTTAGCTGGTTTCTCCCCCCCCCGCCCCCATATAATAAAAGTGCAGTTCCAAGCAGCATCTACTTTTTTGAGGGGAGGAAAACCCTATTTTCTTTTTAATGTGGCTGTACTGCAATTGCTAACTTATGCTAACCAAAATGTAATTATGTTGTCCATGCAGGTCTTTTTGTCTCACTAAAAAATGCCTTGTAAATAAGATTGCCGGTCTTAATGACTCTGTCCAGTAATTCCCGGACTAAATTCAAAAGTAGGGCTACACCTTCTCCTGCAGAAGTTATTTACGTGCACGTGCGTGCTGTCTGCTGGCCCGGTTCTTCTGCCGTCGCAACTGGCTGCTAAAACCGGCGCCTTTTGTCGGGCTCCTTGCTGAGCAAGTTGCTGCTCAGCATCTCGGGGGCAGGCGTGAGTGAACCGTGAACGGAACAGGAGGAGCGTGTAGCTGCAAAGCAGCTCTGGTCCTGAAGCGCAAGAGTCTAATCCTCACTCCTTTCACCGTTTCGTGCATCTTTCTGCACTGAACTGCCTTTTTCCTCCTCCTGAATACAGGGTACATCTTGCTGCTTCTCACCTCTAAACTTTGCACCAGATCTCCTCTTTGGACATCACTTGTGCAATGACAATTCAGCTGGAGAGAAAACCGCAGTGGGGCTTGCTCTTGGTTTGAACGGCTGCACGAAACCTCCTCTGTCACTTAAGTTTCCCTAAAGCACCGTGATTCATCAGCCTAATTTAAAAATAAATAAATTGGTTGTCTCACTTCAAAAAGAGAATATAAATTTTAAAAGCTGGTGGCTAATTACTTCTGTTAGTCTCAGCTTCATGCTGGTAGCAAATGCCTGTCAAATGTTCTGTCAAAGATTAAGGAAAGTACTAAAATTGTTTAATGATTTCCTGCGTGTTCCTGTTAAAGAGGATGCTGTGTTCCAGGGATGCTTTTCATAGAATTCCTTCCCAAATAAGAACACCTGCACCCTTGGGTGCCTCGGAGTGCTTTCCTAGTTGATATACTATTAATTTACAAAGACCGTGTTTATACTGGAGCAGGGAGACCAAGAGAAGCTTGGATCTCAACCTTTGCTTCCCTGAGATAATCAGCAAACAGTGTGAGAGTGTGTGCGTGAACACGACATATGTAAATAAATGGATGAAATACTATCACTGGGACCTTCATTTCACCCAAGCTATTGAATCATCTCGTCATAACTGCTTGTTATTAACCAAGTGGCATAATTCCAACTTAAACTTCCCCTTTGTTTACTAGAGACTTGCTGAAGAGCTAGTGCTGAATACTTAATTATCAACCTTCTACCTACATGTATTTATAGAAGGACCAAGCAATGTTTAACCTGGAGCTAGGCGATGAGCAAGCTAGGCGTGAATCTCAGCTTTATTTTTAAAAGAAAGTGTCAGGTCTCTATTTTAACAGAGGAAAAAAAATCTTATGAACATGATCCATTTAAACATAGGATGATGAAAAAACAGAAGGCAAAATTTCTAGCATTTACACACTCACTTTAAAACAGTGTCAGTGTGTTAATTCTTTTAACTTTCACAGGCTTTCTCAGGAAGCGCAGGGCTGAGTGTGTGACTCTTAATGTCTCTTTCCCCCAGTCTGTCAAATTAACGCTGTAGCTCCAACTGAGCCTTGACTTCTGTTCTGAGGGACCAGGCAGGAATTTGGCTTGTTAGAACTGTACAGAGTGTCCAAAATACCATTTTTGCCATTGATACAGGGAAATTCATGCTGACATTAATACAGCGCCGTGAGGTCCTTGTTCTTTTGCCGAGTTAAAAAGGGAAAATATGCCAATTGTGGCATATTGGGTGAAGTGTTTTAGCATTCCAGTTAGAAGTTGGGGACATGAAATAGTATTTATATTGAGACGTCAGTGGTAAGCAGCCAGGTTTTAGGGACTGTTTGTGCCTGGATAACCTGCTTTCCCACTGCAAGGAACGCAGGATAAACAGCCCAGGAGTGCGGGCAGGGAGTGAGCCTGGTGTTTGGGGATGGAGAGGTTGCTCGCAAGCTTCTCCTGCTGCCTGCAGGCAATTCTGGGTGTGCGAAACTGGTGTGTGTGAAAGAACCCATCCTTTTTCCCCAAGTGTGACTGCCGCAAAACAGTTGAGCAGGAACTATAGCTGCTTGGGGCTGTGGCTGTCTTGCTCTGCGCAGTATTTTTTGCGGCGTTTCCAGGCAATATTCCAGCTTGTCAGACGGAGGGAAGGGAGCTGATGCTTTGCGTGAACTGTCCTCGTAGAAGGCCACGTGCACCCCTTCCCCGAAGCTGAGGATTTCTTATGCGATGACTAGAGTTTTAAAAGTACGAGTGACTGCATTGTCTGCTGCTCGGGGCAAGAGCAACTGTGCTCAGGACATGAACCTGCTTATTTCTGGTCAGCAACTCATCTGAAAGGGAGATTATTTTTTTAATATTTCTCCCCATTGTCTTCTCTCTTGCCTAATGTAAATAATAAAGCAGGCTATTTCTGCTGTAGGAAGAAAATGATTAATTTACCTGGTATAATCGAGCAGGCTGTGCTACAAGCTTCTGCTGCTTGGCGTTGGGTTGTGGTGACTCAAAGCACATCTTCCTTCTTGCAGCTTCTGCTCGAGCTCAGAAAAGGTGAGAGTGAGTTGTTAATCATACGTGTTGCTGTACATCTTAATAAATGTGATAAAATCAGGACGGAAAGGTGGATGTGGCTTTGAGGCTGGAGGCCTGTGCCTAGAAGAGCTCAACATCTTTCCCCCGTTCTGGGGCAGATCGGGAGCGAAGCCCCCGATGGAGCAGGGCTGCGGACAAGTCTCTCTTGCAAAGAGACGAGAGTGGTAAAGGCACCTCAATAAATTCATTTAGATGTTTAAATGATGCTGTTAATCCTTTCTGTAAACAGGACTTGAACAACAAGCTGTACCTGCTCTGTCTGTTTTCAGACGCTCTTCTCTCTGGCCTTCCCTTTCCCTGGCGGAGACCCACCGACCTGATTAACATATTAAATGAAGCAGAACCCGCGGCTATCTCTGCACATTACTGCTGCCTTATGGTATACGGGCGACTTCCAAATTACTAGTTATAACCCTCCTCCAGCCTCCTAACCCAGAATATCCGTATCTTATGGACATTGTGCCACACGACAGAGGGTAGCTCCGTATTTTGGGTTCTTAGTTTTCAGAAAAGGGTTTTTCTTTAAAAGTCTAACTTTTTTCTTTTAGAGTACCTCAATGCTATCTGTCCTTAGCTCCCCGCACAGTCTTCGTTTTAGCCTCTTCTGGCACAAGTCTGCATATGTTCAAGGATGTGCAGGCTCTCTCCTGGAGCCACTCGCACAGCACCCTCCCTACCCCGGGTGGGCTTGACAGAATGGGTGCCCTAAGATAAATAGGCACCTTCTGCACGGAGCTGAAAATCGAACCGTCCCCGTGCTCATCTGGAGCCGGAGCTGAATAGATTGTCACGAGAGCCTGGGGACATGGGGAGCAAGGGGGGGGAGGTTACTGGGGCAGCACCGTGGAGCTCTGCCCTTCTGCAGGGGACAGCATCGGTGCCGGGGAGCCGTGGGCCTGAGCATCGCCTCCCGCTCGGATTTGTGTCTGCAGCACCCAGCTGCAGCGTGCACGTGAGAGCCAAAGCTGCTGCGATGTGGCATATGGGGCCCCGTGGTGGTGCACGGGAGGGGGGCAAGAAGAGCTCTGGGGGAGGGGAGAGGCATGCATATAAATCATTATTGGCGAACATCTCAGCTCTTGAGCCAGGCTGTCGCTTGCCGCTGCTCGTGGTGCAGCCCAGACATAAATCATAATTCCCCTACAATAGATCCTTTTGCAGCCGCCATCAGGAAAAGTGTGTTGGTTTTATCGATTTTTTGACACCGGGGCCCTGGCAACGGCCGCTCTGAATCATTATGAAATGAAACTGATTAGGAATTCATGGAATACTAAATAAACTTTACGAGCCCGTTGTAAGTTTTTTGATGCATGGGGAGCGGAAAATGAAAACTAATGATATAAAAATTACACAGCGTGCTGAGTATTATTATACTGCTATTGATTTGTTTCAAACTGTACATCAAAATCGAAGTGTGCTGGGTGTGCTTGGCTGCAAGGCTGATGCTCAAAAGCTTTTGAGGGTGGTTTGTTTTTTTTTTAATGCTGGCTCCAGCATTTTTTGCCAGCCAGAGAAGGTTAGTGCCACCGCAGAATCGCTGAAGTGCTCCCTGCACCTGCCTGTTCTTCTGCAACCACCCTTTGAATGGGTATCACCGACTTTATTCTCCTGTTTGCATGCAGGCTCTCACGAGACAAAAATATATTGACGAGGATTTTAGCCTAAGTGGATAACTCCCCACACGCACTTCTGCTCTGGGGAATTTTACTTCTGTTCCTTAATAGCCAACATTGAGAGAGAAGCCCAGGACACTTGACAAACATTTATGCAAAACTGCACAAAGGGATCATTTGTTCTGCCACTAACTGCAGCCACCTCGGGAGTGAAGGATGCAGCTGGTGATAATGCTGTCCATCGGTTTGGGGCAAGAACAGATAACTTACCATTTTTTCAACTTTTCTTTCTATAAATAGATAATTTGTAACATGATCATGATAGTCTTGTCCAGACTTAAAATCAATGGAAACAATGAGCAGAATTGGTGTGATCTATTGGCTTCCTATTTACTATTTTTTTTGACAGCAGAATTAAAAAAAAAATTAAGGGGGGAAGAAAAGGTAAAAAGTCTAGGACTGTTTTAGCGTAGCCTTGAGACAAACTGTTGAATAAGAGCAGGGGGCTGTGTATGGAGAGCTAGATACATTGCTGGTATTGCCATTGCATGGTTTTATTGAGATAAAAAGGATCCTCATGCTGCAGTTTGCTGTGCTGGACCAAGAAGGTTTCTGTCTTGGCTGGAGCAGCTCAGCTCTGGATGCCCAAATTTCCCCAAAGTACCCAACCTGGCCCACTCCTGTGGGCAGGATGCTGAAGGATGCTGCTGCAGCTCATTCTGTCATGATTTTCTTTAGGGGGAAAAAAAAACCTGCCCTTAATTAGCTTGCTTCTTCATGGTATCTGTTCCGCTTGAGTTTCATGTGTTGCAGAACCATGACGGGACACATGCTATTGTGTTTAAAGCATTATTTGGAAAAAGCTTTCTTCATTTGGGTGCAAAAACAAGCTCAGATTAAGAAATCTTGCATGGTGTAAATGGATTTGGCAGGTGATGGGAGCAGCAGTAACAAATAGGCTGTAACAGAACCAGCCAGGTGCAAACTAAACCTCCTTGCTCCTGCAAAATGAACACCGTACTACTGCTGGCATGGGCACAAACCCTTTGGGTGCAAAGAGCTTCAGGTGTCCTCGACTGTGGACCGAATATTTGAGATCTGCTGGATTTTCCAAAAGTCGGTGTTCTTTGGGATTCTGGAAGTCTCGGCGAAAGCTGTGCTGAAGCTGCGAAGGTGATCCTGCCTCTGGTGACTGCAGCTGGGGCAGGGCTGTAGGAAGCGTCCTGGGGAGACGGCTGATCGCGGGGCTCTGAGTATCTCTGGAAGTGATGTCGCATGCAAGGAACGGTTTCTTTAAGCAAGTGATTACACCATGATAGCTGGTAGTGATGTCCGATGGCCTCGGCTCCCGGCTGGGAGACAGATGGGGTCTCGGGGGGGGGATGACTGCTGCTGTAGGATCATCTGGCAGCTTAGCTGTGCCCTAATGCAGGGGACTTCTTAGAGGTAGACCCCTGTGTCAGCTCTATTTCTAGCTACCAGTGCTGGTGATCATCTCTGGCCTAAGCATATTGCCTGTAAATGAGAATGTAATACTTGTGAGCAGGAAGAAAATCCAATGGAATCAGGAACAAGAGAGGAGGAGAAAATTTAAGCAACTGGAAATAAGCTGCTGATCCAGAGAGGGCTAAGCTGGCATGTCCCTCGGTAGTCTCCTGAGAATACGCTTTTCTGCAAGTAAACCTCCCGCAGCTCCTCCTGTATCACTGATAAAGCTGGATGTCACCGCTCCTGACTGCGTATCGAACATCAATTTGTAAGCTATGATCTCCAGTTTGGGGTGTTTGAATCCATGTGGGCTGAAGGCACAAGATCCTTCATCTTACAAACGGGTCCTCTGGGGCTCTGTCCTGTTCCCGAGCGCGCAGGGAGCTGAGCGTGCTGAGTGTTAACCGTGATGCTGTTACGCTTTGGGCCAGGTCTTTGGCCAGGGAAGCTGTGTCTGTGGCCATCCTGGTATTGTCCAGCGTGCTGCTTTCTCCTCCGCCTCTCCGCTGGAATGTGGACTGGATAGAAAGGAGCTGTTACCTCCAAATTCCCCTGAAAACTCTGTTCAATGGGTCTGGAAAGAAATCTGGGGGGGTAACACTGAGCACCCCCATTTATCTGAAAAATAAAAACCTTGTTTCCATCCAGTAATGCTGCCTCAAGCGTGAGGTCCTGCTTCTGGTCCGTGTCCGACCAGTCAATCTAGGTATAAAAAATAAATTGCATTCTTTTTAGCCGTTGTGTATGAATATACCACGTATTGAAGCGCAAGCAGCTTTAGCGTGTTCCACTAGGCTGGCAGACGTGCTTAACTGTGTCGTAGACCTCGTGCAGCCCAGCTAAGGCTGAGCACAGCTTAGCTCAAGGAACAGCAACTCGTGCGCGTGGGGAGAAGGGTCTCGGTTCTCCTCCCGAGTCCTGGCTGGTCCCAGCTTGCCCCAGGCTCCCAGAAATTCCTTGGCAGCCGTGGACTTGTTACAATCGTCTACGTGTATTTAGATATTTTGCCTGATGTAAACAGGGAATCACCTTCAGTGAAGCCAGTTTTCTTTTTGCTTCCGTACCACATGCACTAGCAATGTCCGCTTTATATGGCTTGTCAGCGTGCGAGTGCGTGCGCTGGGGACTTTTCTAAGATATGTATATTGAATTTAGATTTGTGCTCTTAGTACCTTCACTCATTCATTCAGAGCCATATTGACTACATAAATTGAGTGTTACAAGTAAGAGAGAGTTTAGCCATTATTTTCTCAGTGATTTGATTTAATGGCCTGGGTGTTTTGGCCATTACTTCTGGCTTTTCATTTGCATGGATTCTTGGCTCTGCTGATTAGCATGTTTTTTATATTTGCCATTTAAATTTTTTTTTTTCCCCCCTTTTGGAAAGCTGAATTTTTCATGATTAATTAAATTTCCATGTCTGTTTTGTCTTCCACACGCACATCCATATATATACATGACTATATATGTGCTATATATAGTTTTTTCCTTCTCCCATCTCTGCTGATTATACGGAGCTAAACGCAGCTGTCTTGTTTGACAGGAATATTGTGTACTGTATGTGGAGTGATATACAGGTCAGTATATTACTGATGAATAAAAGTTTCCTCCTAAGGCAGCTGCTGCAGATTACTTAGTGCTTGACATGGTGTGTCTTTGTGTCACTGTTACCGGGTGAAATTAAATCAGAACAGGAAAATATTAATTTAAAGTAGGGGATAGAGGCCGCTCACTTCCAATTACTCTCTACCCTGTCAGCTTTATATGGGTGCAAACAAGGAAGGAGGCTGGATTAATTGCTTTGGACTCTGCCCCACTACAGGCCCAATTATAGAAACATATTGGCTCCCAGCACTATTATATACACTGCTGTGCAGGAAATTGTGTGAAATTTTAATGGATTTCAGATGTAATAATAGAGAACACGATTCAGGACAGCATTAGCAGGCTGGGTGGAATCTTTACGGATGGGTTAAGGTTAAGCTGTTTGGGGGTCCTTTGTGTATTAAAGGATCATCTGGTTAACCCATGTACTGGGAGCTTTTGATACTGGCCTGGGAGCAAACAGAATAAAAACATTCATCCTCTGACAACAAGGAGCTAAATCCTCCGTCAGGAGGAGGGCAGAGACGCACGGCGGAAGGACGGGGAGCACAAGGCTCGCGTGCGGCAGGGTTCTGGGGCCGAAGGGGCGATGTGAAAACGCCTTGCGTGGGCATTATAAATGCGTTGATGTTTCTAGATACTGTTTAGAAGCCGTTCCTGGCTGATGTCCGCTCTTGTGCGAGACCCGCCTGCAAAGCCTGGCCCAGAACGGAGAGCCACTAATGCAAAGTGAATAACACGGACGCTTTAAATGCACGTTGGATGGTTATTTTGCAAGCGCTTGTAGGAATAGATTTCAATTCAATATTTTAGTTTAAATTTGTTTTGGGGTTTTTGTTCCTCTTGCTAAGCCAAGAATTGTCTGCTCTTTCACTCTTTTTTTCTGTATTTAAATTAAACCCACGTGTTGAAGGCACCTGATAGTTTGTGTGTACATGTGTGTACCCTATTCTGTGTCTTTCCCTCTTAGAAGGAAGGCTTATTCCAACTACCGAGCAACCCTCGGCACTGCGGAACGTGCTGTCAAATCCCCGTGCCTCTGTGTGTGTTCATGTGCGCAGCATGGCACGTCAGATCTATTCCTGGCATGCGAAATAGAAATGGGTTTTTTCCCAAGGTTAATTTTCTTGGAAAATAGTTTTGGAATCTCAGTTCCTTTGTTTTAGGGTAATTTATTTGGCGTGTGTGTATGTATCTTTGAGGGCAGTTGTTTTCCACGTGTTTTCATTAATTTTTTTAATGAGCATTAGTTTACTACAGGGTTGTGCGCACTAAGTTAATTGATAAAGGCTTGTCAGTATTGGTTTGTTCTTTCTCTTGTTTTTGTTCACCGTGTATTGACATCGGGCCAGTTTTCACAAGCAAGTTGGTGCTTTTTGGTTTCTTTCTAAAGCCAACTGGACAATTTGGCTACGGGCCCAAAGCCTGACTTCATGACTGACGTCGTTACCCTTGCCCATCTGAAAGCAGACAATAAAGCCACAGGCATTGGGCTGAGCTCAGGTACAAAGTCAAACTTTGTTCCTGTCCGTTCTTTATGTATTCTGTTCTACGCAAGGAGGATTTTTTTGGATGAGTCTGCTCTCTGCTCCGTGAAGGGACAGTACTAGAGGTTGTGCACAAACATCCAAGGAGCAAATCTAGAAGGTCTGGTGTGGTAGGAGCCCTTGTGAATGCTGGCAGGTGGATCTGCCAGGTGGGTATTTTGGAAGGCAAATGGAGATTTGATCCCTAGCTGTGGGAAAGGAGGGGGCGGTGGCTTTCTAATACATTTAAGGTGCTTTGGACCAGCCCAATGGAGAAGTGAGGAACTGAGAAACATCCGTTGACTCTGCTGCTTCCTGCCCAGACAAAACCACTGAAGGTTTTTAGTAGATGGACCTTTGATCTGCTGCCAAAGTGCTTTGCAGATTACATTTCACAACAGCCCTGTTCTATAGAGTGAGAGCAAACTGTGAGTTTAGCAAGTGTCTACCATGCTTCCTTGTCAGTCCCAGAACAAGCTTTGAAATCTTTCAAACTGTGGGATCTCCATCACTTCCACAGTCTTTCCCCTTAGCTGCTTATGATCTTTGTGACCACTGCTGCAGGTTTTGGGGAACTGTTAGAGGAGGGCCCGCTGGCTGGGATAGTAACTGAGGTAAACCTGGGCATCGGGGGCTTTGTTTAGACTTGGTTTTAGCAAGTTTGACCAGGTAAGATCTTACCTGCTCTAGAAAGCCATGTAGATGGAAATGCAGAGCCTTAAAGACCATGAAGTGTGACTTCAACCATTTCTGCCCCACTGCTTCTTGAAGTATCCAGAGAGGGGACCCGAGCTGATTTTAGGAGTCCAAAAAGCGTTAGCAATGGAAGTATGTCTTAAGACACAACATCTAACAGCAAGTGAGGTGGGATTGCAGAGTCCTGTCCCCCTTGGTGGGAGCACTGTGCCACAGTGGGGGCTGAGGCTGGGGGCAGCCCCGTAACCCACGTCGGGGTCTTTTCCCTTCGTTCCATCCTCAGCGTGTCTTGCATGTAAATGACAGCCTGCTAACAGGGATCGGATAAAAGATGCCATAGAGGTGGTGATTTAGGGTGGCAGGGGAAATATATAAATAGCTGTCTAGAGAATCCAGGACAGCAGAAGCAAAGTAAATTCCGACCAGGAGTGGTTATTGAATGGCAGGAGCTTTGCTATTTTAGTCTATTTGTCTGTCTGAGGAAAGTCTATTTAGGTGCTGGATGATGATTTGGAGGGAAGCTGCATCTCCAGCCCCAGCCCTTGCCTCCCTCTGGCTGCGCTCCCTGTCCGGAGAGCCAGCGGGACTGCGGAAACCTCAGAAGGGTCACTTTTGTATTTGCAGTTTGTGCTGGTTTTAAACCAGGAGGGGCGAAGCACTGAATTTATGATGTTTGGTTTGGGAAATCTATTTTTGTTCCCTTTTACCGATTGTCTTGTAACCATGTCTGTTATGAGTGGAGAGCAATGTATCTAGATCTCAGGAGAGACACAGGCAGAATCTTACGCACGAGCAGATGACAGTGTGAAAATCCTTTTGGCGTTGAAGGCGTGCTGGTAGGGTGGGCTGGGAAGGAGGAGGGAGAAGCAGGGGAGGCTGAAGCCGTCCAGCTTGGCCTGAACAGTTTCTGTTTGGTAGAGCAGAGGAGGATGCTGGAGGCAGATCAGTAGCTCCACAGTAGTTCATCAGGACACGGGTTTTAAAATGACTGAAGGAGGAGTTTCCTTGTCGGCTGGAGTGCGTGGGATGCCCTGCGGCGGGCAGTGGGGTCCGAGAGCTTCCCCAGCAGACCACCTCTGCCTGTCTGACCCAACCTGCTGACGGGGTCTGAACGCAGGTCCCAGCAGCTCTTGAAACCGTGGCACTGAAAATGAAAAGCAAGAAGAAAAGGTGCAGACCACTGGCCCGCGAGGGGATGCTGAATCACAGGGAGGAGTGCCGGTTCTGCAGCAGGGAGGTGTCCTCCATCCGCCTCGCCTGCAGGCACCGGGAACCTGATACCCAGCCTCTTCTTCTGGGTGGAAGCCACTCTTCTGGTTACAGTGAACAACAATCAGCTCCTTGAAATGCCTTTCTAGGAGCTTGGCAGAATTAGCCCTTGGGTTTTTTGGGGAAAAACCATAAAATTAAAAAGCGTTGCCTTTAAGGCATGTGAGATGATTTTGCTGCTGATCTTTTGACCAGAAAGACTCAAAAGGTGCCTGTGGAACTGAAAGAGCACAGAGAGGGTTAATACTCTGCTGTGTTGATTTTGACTAGGGCCCATGGTTTTACTACAGCAGTAAAGTCACTTTCCTTTTATGTTTAAAAGCCAGCAAGGAAAAAGTGCAATTACAAAGACAACTAAAATCTTCACTGGTACTCAACAAGGTAATCAGTTCAATTGATTTTTTTTTTTCCTCCCCTAGCCAGAAAAGTATTTAAAGTTAAATTCTATCTGTGATTTTTATATGGGGGGAAAAAAAAAAAAATCTGTTCTCTGAAATGCTTCCTGGTTTTAAAAATGCTCTATTTTATTTGCCCTATAAATGCAAACTTATAAAATGCGATAAGGGATCTTTCTCTTCTCCCTGCACAGACAAGACCTGAGAAAGCTCACTGCTATCCCTGCATGGCTGCCAATTGCACAGACAGATATCACTCCATTAGTCATTAGCATCTAAATCATTCCACTTCTCATTCAGGTTTACTGGGCTGTGATGGCTACTGGATTCATAGGACACCTGAGCCAGGTCTTTTGTACAAGGTCTCATGGAGCAATTGATTGTAAAAAGACAGCAGGAGAGCAAACCACTGGTTTCTGTGCTTTTTGAACAGGGAGGATTGGCTGTGCTACCATGTGTTTTCTCTATGAATTATTAAAGGTTGTTTTTTTTTTTTTTCTTGAAATACTGGACAAGGATTGAGTTTGTGCTGTATATAGTGATACAACACCATGATGCAAAAACTGTAGGGATTTTGGGAAAAAAACCAAACAAACCCAAAACAAAAAAAAAACCCCTCCAAGCAAACAAAAGAAAAAAAAAAAGCCAACAACAAAACCCAAACACTTAATTTTCAAGGGTGCTCAGGATCTCTCTTACTGGAGCGTGTGAGCATCTCCTCACTGTCTTCCCTGGAGTGGCCGGGGAAGGGAGATAAAGGAGCTGCTGTGCCACCGAGCTCCATGAGAGGTCTGCTCTTGGGGTATTATGATTAACATTAGTTAAACTTGTTCTTTGTAGGAACAAAGTCTTATTTACATGGAACAGATTTCAGAATCAAGTATGAATGATTCAGCAGCTGCTGTAGCACAGGCTAATGTTTTAGTGTGGCTTTAAAAATACTGGGAGAATTCAATGGAGTTTTCTCAGTACCGAAGTACCGAGAAAAGGGACAGGTTTGCCACTTGTATGATTTGTTTTCCCCACAATAAATTAAACACGACAAAATATTGGCCTTTTTTCCTTCTCTAGTAAAAACGTCCTGTGTTAGGGTGGAAGAGGAAAAGCGAAAGGAGGTATTTCAACCAGTAACTCCAAATGTAGCTGATGCAGATCTCATAAATGGAGAGCTGATTGTTTTGGTGTGTGTTGTTTGGTTTTAGGGTTTTTTTTAATGGTTTTCCTGGAGAGATCTGTGACTTTGAGGAGAACATGGTGCAACGCTGGAGCTTATCTCCTGTGTTGGAGTTTAACACCAGGTAGACGTGGTCCAAATGCAAATCTGACTCCTTTGGGACTCTCCCTTTGGAAGTGGTGAGATGCTCTGGAGCATCTGGACTGGGCAGTGCCGAGATGCCCGATCTCCTTGGATTTTGTAACGCTTGCATCTGTGCTTAGGGGCTGGAAGGTGCCTTTCATGTTGAGGTCTACAAAAGAACCACACAACTCTTTCTGTAGCTTTGTAAGGCAGGGAGAAAAGAATGACAGTGGAAAGCGGTCTGAGCTGTGCCATGGCACTTGGGTAAAATCCACGAGGCGAGAAAGAAATGCCCACTGCTTGTTTGTTTTCACTTTATGGTTTTTAAAGGAAGTGGCTGACTTTCTGTGACTACGCTGGTTTGGGGCTTACCCCTTCCAGCACCCCTGTGCCGTTCCTTTGCCCACAACCTGTGTGTTACAAGCAAGCTCCCATAAATTTCTGGCAACGGTATCCTCTCCAAGCCCTCAGGCTAGAGGGATCTTTAGTCACTTTGGATTGGACTGGATTTGAAAATAGGTCCCTAAGGTGAAGGGCCAATATATCAAACCAGTAAATCATGTTTTATACCAACTCCTAATAATGAATGAAGTGCCATTTCATACAATACCTAAGTTAGGATTTTATTGATTAACTCTCATCTTGGTGTTCCACCCAAATCTAAGATATATTGCCTGCTGTAATTTTTACATTAGCTGTCAAATTCATCTTGTCTTCCCAGGGTTATGATGTGTACAGAGCAGACAATAAACAACATCACAGTTTCAGTGTTTATCTAATGAATATACACAGGCCAGAAAGATTAATAATGATTTGATCGGCGGAGCCAAGAGGCAGGAAATATCTGTGTTCAGGGCTGGAGCTGAGGACCATGATTTCAAATTAACATGAGGGCTGGAGGAGGAAGCACGCTCGTCTTGCCCCATGCCTCCCTCCTCCCCGTGCCAGGCAGTTATATATGACAGGAGTCTCGAGGAAGCAAAGATGATGATGATGATTTTTTTTGTGTGTGTGCCTAACGTGAAGGAGCAATGGCAATAGGAAAAAGGCTGCAAGTAAATTAATCCTCTGAATGATTTGCCGAGCCGAAGCTTTGTCACTGGTACTGATCCTGGGAATCCAAAGGCACCCCTTCCTGCTGCTGACGTTTCACCCTGCCCTTCCTGCCCGCCCCGGGAAGAATTATTTTGAGGATCTCCTTCCTTCCTTATCTATTTTCTGATTAAGAACCGCTGGGGGATCCCCCAGCCTTGGAACAGAGTCATTGGCAACGCTTTCCTCATCCAAGCCCTGATCCTCCCCCGTGCCCTACAGCTACCTTTGAATTTTTGCGTAGCCCCTGAGGCTTTACCCGCAGGCGGAGGTCGCAGCCCCTCGTAAGGGGAGAGGGACCCCTGATCCCGGGTGAGGTTCTGCCGCCCCGGGGCCACCCTGCTCCTGGGGACAGCCCGAGGCTTTGCCGGGGTGGCGGGAGATGAGCTCCCTTGCTTGAAGCTCCGGGGATTCAGCCTTAAATCCCTCTGTGCTTTGGTCCTCCAAGGTAAGACGCAGAGATTTGTGGCTCTCCAGGAGAGGGGCAGAGGACAGTTTGATCTATGTTTGCTGAAGCCCTGGGATAAAAGGCGCTGTGAAAGCGCGAAGGGCGGCTTGCGCTTGTCTCTTGAGCACAACCTCAGCCCGCGCGCTTCAGCTCCTGCGAGAGGAGGTGTCCAAAGCACCGGCTTGGGGAGGTTTATCTGCCTGCAGTTCGCAGGCAGAGCTCTCGCCGGGAGCGGGGTGATGCTGCGGGTTTTGGTTAGGTAAATACGTGCTGTTCTGCTGCCGGGGTCTGCCTGGAATGTCATGAGCCTTGAGGGAAGGAGCGCTGTGCTGAGGGGGGGACGTGGGGGGAGCAGAGCTGCTGCTTCCAGCGTGTGCTGAGTCAGGCTGACCTTACGGGGTTTGGGCACCGGTGGCTCGGAGCTGCTAGCCGCTCGCTGTTCCTGCTAGCCACAGCCAGTACTGGCTGCTCCCAGCTTGGCAGTGATCCCTCTGTTGTCACCCTGACCTAGCCATGCCTTTGCTAGATGCGTGCTCTGCTGTAGGTTAAATTGCGAGCTCCTCAGGACAAGGCACTTCTCCCCCGGCGTTGTTGTCCTACAGCAGAGTCCTGCACGGGGCCTGAATTCGCGACGATGTTCGGCAGGTGACTTTTTTTTTCCCCAAGCTTCCTGTGCCCTTCAGTTCTCCATCCAGGTTTGGTGTGTGTCACATCCTTCACCTGTACATGCCAACCCCTCTATCATCTAAACAAGTAGATCATAACCTGTGGAAAAACCTATTTATTAGAAGAGAGTAATGAAGCCTCAAAACAAATTGCTTCTCTGCCTACTTTCCTCCCTTTCTTCCCCTTTGGTCAGTGTTTGTTTGCATTTTTCTTTTATACATCCCAGCATGAAACAGTAACACATTACAGCACAAAGCAATACACCACTTATCTAATCTTGAATATAATACGGGATAGACACTTTGTGCAGAGGGGGGCTGCAACAGAATACATGCAGCAGGAGCTGGCTGGCGAAGGACAATAGATTGCTGCAGATATGGATTGAGTTAGACAATTGAACCAATTATACTATTCCGGAGACTTCAATGAGACTGGAGAGCATTTCCTGAGCTTTGGTAGAAGTAATCAGCATTCCTATTCATCTCAGCCCCTGTCCTGCCTGCGAGGCGGCAGCGCTGTGCAGAATGGAGCTCCTTGCCACTTGTGGCCCTCAAGCAATTCCCCGGCATGCTTTGCCAGAGCGGACTCTCGTATTTTACTCTTTGTCCTGGTCAGAATTTAAAAATCACTAATTGCCTTTTTTTTTTTTACACACACCCAGTCTAAGTGCATGTAGTCGTTTCACTTGGATGAAGAATATTTTTGAGTCTTGCATTTAAATGTTTGATTCTGTCTGGGAGCGGCTGGTTTTTTGCCTGCAAAATGGCTGTTTCGGCGGCAGCTGATGAAGGGGCTCTTGCAAGTCTGAACCGAAGCTGGTGGATACGTTACAAAGTGCTTTGTAACACTTTGGGTGAGAGGAACTAGAATGACCTATGCTATTTCTCTTTAGCACCATTTAAGCTGTAAAACCAGCCAACCAACTCTCTTCCAAATGTTGGCTGCTGAGATTGACTGCAGTCATGAAGATAACCGGTGGGAAGTATTTTTCTCTTAAGAAGTCCACAGCTCTCCTAAATCAGCCGGGGGATCCTGGAGGGCCACTGTGTGAGCCTGAATGCTTAGCATCCCAGCCAGGGACATAAAGACACTGGGCAAAATGTCTCTTGAAGTGTCGCCTCTTCTTCAGCAGTAACTCTGCTCCATAAACGCAATTGATCTCCTGAGAGAGGAGGGATTTCTTCAACAAATGCAAGCTTCGTGGGGAAAAATATACGAGCTGTCGGGCTTCTGCGTCTTCTGTATGTGCTCCATATCCAAGGCCTCCAACAAGTGTCAGAGCAACCACGGGGATCTGGGGATCGCTGTGCACAGGGTTACTCGCTCTACGTCGTGTTGTGTGGTTGAATTAAAGTTGGTCCAGTTATCACAATGTCAACTTAGCAGTGAGGCTTTAATTTTTCTTTCTTTTTTTTTTTAAGTAAGATACTGTTGCTGTTGTCAGATATCAGTGCTTGAGCATACATTTAAATCAATGTGAAGAAGAATTTCTGATTCAACCAGGTGTAAGTCTTGCTCCATCTGGGCTGAGCAGCAGCGTGAGCGTCTTTGGCTAAAAGGACAATTTTGCAGGAGGGGCTGGGGGAAGAGCATGTAATGGTGGGAGTTTTACAAGTGTCTAAAACCAGAAGCTTATAATGAAAGTGCTTTCTCAGCCATAACTATAGCGTGCTGGTGTAATTGGAATGCTGAGTGGTGTGCTGGGTTTAGGAAGGTAATAAGAACTGCAATCAGTATTAAATAAAATGTATCTTCCTTTAGGGGAAATAAATGTATATTAAATCAAATATTCATGAATCCAAGTTAGTCTTCATACATTACACAAACAGTTTTTCAAAAATGCAGCTCTCCGAAAGGCCTGGTTTGATGTGTGCAAAGGAGAGGGAGTAGCTTCCAGCGTGCTTGTGGGGAGGGGAGGGTCTGGGCATCCCCACCTGAGCGGGCAAAGCTCTCCGGGCTCCGGCAAGGTCTTTGAGAAAGTGGTCTAAATTGTGCAGAAACATTAAAAGAAGTTAAACTGCCTCTTTCTAATATTTATCACCTCCAGCAAAACCTGGACACCCACATGAGCCTTCCAAGCATGGAAACCCGCAAGAGCCAGCGCCGAGTTTCCGTGGCGTTTCAGTAGATGCTGTGTTAACGGGGGGAGGGTTTCCGCACGGGCAGCGGTTGGGAGGACTCGCCTGTCATCAGGCCGGCTTTTTAACTACTGCGAGCTCCCGTTTCCCTGTCTGCCCCAACGCACAGCGGAGGGATGGGAGAGCCTCCCGCGGGAGAGGCGGAAGGGAGCCGTTCCCAGGCACGCTGCGGGCTATCGCGCTGGCAACGCGGCGTGACGTAGGAAAAACGTGAAAGATGTCAACTTGGTACCAGCTCCGAATGCGGATAACGCACGCGTGTGAGAGCTTAAACTCCGTAGGGGTAGGATGGCTTCCTGCTTCCTGCCTGCCGGGAATCCTCTGTGCCACCGTGGTACAGAGCCGAGCGCGGCCGTGGGAAACGTGTTTGTTGTTTGTGACGAGGGCTCTCTGCAGCCTTCCTCCCCGTTCCACACGGGGCGATGCCAGCCTAGCCAAAAGTGTGGGTGGGAGGGGTTAAGGCGATTTAATTTAATCGCTCTCAAGTCAGGTTATGTTTGTTAGCTAACACGTGTTTAGGAGACAAGGTAGTAAAAGTTGAGGTTAGTAAAAGCAGTGGCAAATCTGTAGGTGTTTCCAGAGGAATTGGTTGGTTTAATCAAATTGGACTTACTTGGAGTAGTGGTGTCAGCAAAATTCTTCTGTACAGTTTATGAAATGTCAGTGCTTTTATCCAACAGCTACAATCAATTTGCTGCTTGATAAAATAAGCAAACACCTCTGAGTTGCGTCCTTATCCCTGTCTTTATAAACAGAGGGGCAGAGGGGCACGGGGATGGATTCCGTTGCCTTCCTGGGGCGAGGAGGGTTTCATTCTTGAAGGCTTCCAAAAGAGCTGCACGCGGCTGTGGAGAGAGGGCTAATTTGTGTCATTTGCTGAAACCACTGGGCTCTTCTTCCCTGCTTGGGGAATTATTGATTTTATCACTCTACGACCTTACACGTGTCACTGTCTTGTGCATGCTGGCCCGTAGGAAGTGCTATCTCCTGATTCACAGCTGAAGAATAATCTTATTTTATTTGTGATTACTTTCCCATTTTTGGCTCATCAGCCACGTGCCCTTGTTCTTTCTGGCAGGCTTGAATCTTCAGGAAAAATGCGCACAATGATGTAAAAACCCAAACTAAAATGTACCCTCGTCCCCTGGCACCGCGCCACTGCAACCCAAATACTTCTATTCATCTCGGTGCAGGAGGAAATGTTACTCTGTGAAGACTCATCACTGTCCCATTGATTTCATTGTCTGGGTGTCTTCCACAGTGACACATTTTCTGGGATCTCTGTAAGTTGGGGAGTGGAGAAGATGATTGTAGGTATCAATACGCGTAACCCTATTGAAACGCTGTCAGGCTGGGGGAAGCGGACGGGGGGCTGCTGGGTGTTATCGCGCAGCTTCCCTGCCAAAAACTCGGTCCTTGCGTTGCGAAGCGGAAGGGAGATGAGCAGAGATGCTGTTATGGAGGAGGGGTGGTTGTAGGGGGAAAATATATGGAGCATCTACTAGAGCTTGCATGGTACATTAATTGTCTGTAGCTTTTTCTTTTCCTTCTCAAAGCAAAATTAATTATGGGGAGGTGATGTTCCTTTAATGAACATCATTTAATTTAAAAAATGGACAAGTATACTACCATTAGGTCTCTTACTTAATGTAGTGTGTTTTCTTAAGCTAAATTTGGTTATTGTTACATTGCAAAGGTGAAGAGAATCCCCTTTCTCTCGGATCTGAGAGGAGAGAGCATCTTGGCTGCTGAGCATCGCTTATAAACAGAGAGTCCAATCTCTCTTTGCCTGTGGGGGACACTGCTTGACCGCTTATTGCATATTTGATCAGTTTATTTCTGGATCTGAGTCTCCGATGGGTGTCAAGGTGACAGTCGGGTTCAGATTAATTGGCACGGTAAAGAATGGAAAGGCGGGGGACGTGCGGCGCCCGGCGTGCTGGGCTGCCGGTTTTGAATGATTTCCCCCCCTTTTTCCTAAAGTACACAAAGGTGCAGCAGCACTCGCTGGGAAGTGCTCGTAGGTTAATAACATCGCCGGTGAAGGGTGGCTTTTTTGGTTTTGCCCAACGCTAGTGAAAATAAGCTCATAGCCAAAGCACCTCTGCTCCTCTTTCCACTGCCACTCCTCATCAGCGCTGAGCAATACGAACAGGCTGCGCAACGTCACTGCGGTGGCAGGTTCCGCCGGACGCGCCGCTTCGGAGGAACGCGCAGCATCACCGCAACGCGGCCGTCCCGCTGTTTCCCTCGGCATCCCCTTTAGCGAAGGGTGCAGAAATTAAGAGCTTCAAAAATAACATTACCAAATGGTAACAAGAAGTAGTCCGGGTTTTAATTAAAAATGCAGGGAGTGAATTTGTAAATGGGAGTGTCTGCCAGCAGCCACGTTGGCTTCAGGTGTTCTTTGCTGTCGTAGTGAATCATGGTTCTAGAAAGGTTAATCTCAAAATTAGGTGGTAGATTCCTATTCAGAACTGTGCTCTTACACTTGTAAAATCAAATGGTCTGCTAAAGATAAACAGCTTACTTGAAATGTGCTTTTCAATGAGCTGGTCAAAATAAGGATTTTTTTTTTTTTTTTGCATACAAGGAAAACAGCACATGTGGGGGAAAAACTTCTGGATTTTTTTTTAATTGCTTCTGCTTTTAAAGATTGAGATGGTGTTTCTGGTCCGATTTCTGGCTATCGGCACTGCATAGGAAGTGCGATATTCGGGGTGTGCGTTATCTTGGAAGATTTTAAAATGCAGACTTGCTAAAAAAAAACCAACTTACATTTCAATGGATGAAATAGAAGCTATTCCATATAAACTGTTAGGAAAGAAAAACCTAAGCACTGCTGTACTGAGTTGCTGCTGAAGGTTTTCAGCAATATATTTGAAGGCCAGGGAGGAGGAGGAGGATCTCCCATATGCAATACCCACTTCTTA
This sequence comes from Aramus guarauna, assembly GCA_013400195.1. Classification (NCBI taxonomy): domain Eukaryota; kingdom Metazoa; phylum Chordata; class Aves; order Gruiformes; family Aramidae; genus Aramus; species Aramus guarauna. The sequence continues at coordinate 802,788 of VXBL01008294.1, forward strand.
GTGTTGCTGCCAGGGCTCTTGAGCCTGTTGCAAGCTCCTTCTCAATGCCATAGTGGGTTTTGGATCCGGCAGTTGCTTCTGTGCTGCCAAGCATCTTGATTTTCAGCTTTTTGTTTTTTCTTTGGCATTAAGTGGAATGTTTGTAAATGAGCTGTTGGTGACACCTGAGCTGTCTTTTACTTGGGGTTTTTTTTTTTGCCTTGAAGATTTTTTTTTGGGTTTAGTCTACATACGTGGGTACAAAAATATACACTCTTCCCCTCTTTTTATTTTATACCATATGTACCACTCGCTGTGTATTATTTTCTCCCACTGTCAAGGGGTTATTGCATTTGTCGTCTCCTTTTGCCATGTGGGGTGAGAGGCAGTATTTGTTAATATACAGGAGAGATGGCACTTCCACATCTGTGAAATGATGTACTTTAGAAAGTCATCTGAGGTGAAAAGTGCTACGTAAGGGTAAAATGTTATATGCCTGAAACAATGTCCGTGAGCTATGATCATCTCGAAGGCTCACCTCTGCGGGTCCTAGGTTTTGCCACCCAATCTCCCATGCTCAGATTAACTTGGCAGGATTAAACAAGTGCCCTGTGCAGACTGCTTTCCTGGTCTGTGTGTGTTGAGCAGAGGAACGCTAGCTCCTACATACTAAAATGGGATGTTTTTAACCTAAAGAAAACCGTATTCCTTTGTTATTACCTTCATTCTCAAGCTGTGTTTATACTCCAAAAATTGCAAGCCTAGTTTCCAGCAATAACTGCCAATAGAAAAGATTACCTCTGTATTTTAGGCATTTTATTGGCTTGTTCAATAGCACTTTTCTGTTATTTGCTGTGACTGGAGGGTCTGACCATGGGGCGCCGTGGCCAAGGGGTACCAGCACCCCCTGCGCTCCCAGCACTGCGCGCTCTGGCCGGCTGGCCGTGGGAAGAGTTTCAGCCGTTTCACGTTTAGGTTACTGGTGAGCAACTTGTTTAGGTTGAGGCTCGATGGAGTGTCTCATCGGGGAGCTGAACTTGCCACGTTGCACGTGTATGCATGGGGGGGAATTTAAGAAGTGCATGGAAACGGAGAGGCTTCTCCAGGAGCCCTCTTGCCTGCATGCTTGGGATTTCTTTTTTGTTTTTTACTCTGTCTGTAGTTTGTTTTTAGTGCTGGCTTGGGGAATATTTTGTTGACCAGGCTGCGAGAGGCTCAGTTCTGCTCTTGGTGTACAGACAGAGCTAATCCCGTTAGTGCATTAGCCTGTCCGGCAGCCGAGTCCTCGGCGGAGCTCGTAACAAATGTTTGCAATTCTGCCGGTCCGCAGGCAAAACCACGTCCTTGCGGTGCCGTGCGGTGTGGGGCTGGCACGGTGGCCTGAGGATGCAGAGGGATGCTGGTGGCCTGCGCCAGGCTCTGCCGTCACCGGAGCACCCAGCCTGGAGCTCGGACGGTGCTGGACGTTCGGTGCTGCCCCTTTTCCGCTCGCTTCTCCCCTCTCTGACGACATCAGAGGGCGCTGTGTCATCTTCACTTATTTCTTGGTCGTAGTCGTTTCCTTTCGGTGGGATTTGCAGGCACAGGGTGGAAGTTCCTTACGAACAGGCAGGAGGACTTGCGATAACGGAGCCCGCCGCTCTGCCGTCGGCACTGCGGTTATTATCCACCGCCGCTCTCCCCAGCCAGGCTTCTGTTCCTTGTTCGGGGGTTTGTCTCTTTTTTTTGAGATAGTACATCTGTAGCATCGAAGCAAGGCTCCAGGCTGGGATTTTCAAAGCTGTTTGAAGGGGGGTGCGTGTTTAGCTTCAGCTGGAGCGGTGTGTCTAAATCCCTTTGCACCTCTGGACTGGTGGGGAGAGGAGAGGAACCCTCCATCCCGCTCGGCCGTGCCGTGTCCCCGCACACCGGCTCCTGCTGAGAAGACACATCCTGGAAAAAGAAGGCACTCACCTTGTCGGTGCTGTCGTGTGGGTGGTGCAGGATGGGCTCTGTGATCACCGCTCTGATAAAACCCTGCCGCTTCTCGCGAAGGTCCTGAGAGGCAGGAGCAGTGCAGGTCCTGCGGCCGGGGACCGGGAGGCGACGTGCCATGCACACGCTCCACGGCGGGCGGTTAATTCACCTCCAGCAATTCCTCCAAAGCGCAGCAATCTATTTTGGCTTTAACAGTGTACTTTTTAGTTACTGGAGGAGGTTAAGTAACTCTGCTGATCCATCCTGTTGTTAAGTGAAGGTAGCAGGGTGCCAACAATTAAAGAAGTAATTGTTCAATTGGTTCTGCAATAATACTCATTGATTCTTTGTTTGAAGTGATTCGCTTTTCAATCCTCCTGCATTTAGAGATCTTGTTTCACCTGTGTCAAGGCAAGTTCAGGAAACCTAATTAACTGGGTTTTGTTTTTTATAATTAGGTCCCTAAAATAATTCATAGGTGGTGTTAATAACCCCATTTAAAAATCTATTAAGCTTTTGGAAAAGTTGGACAGAATCCTCTGTGCTGATTTTTTTTTCCCCCTCCTCTCTTCTCTCCTCCTTTTCCCCTTGGAGATGTGGTGCTTCTTCCTTTTACAGCGCACTAATTAAAAACAGTAGGATTATGGTGGGAAATAATACGCGCGCGAGGTTATCATCCACAGGGCAAAAGGAGGCTGCTGCCTCTTCCCCCCCCGCCTCGCTCCAAGGTACGCTCTACATCTTTAGCGTGAGCTGGCAGAGTTCGTTAAAGGACAGATTGCCTGCGCATGCTGCAGGGACCCTTGGCATTTGGGAGGCTGCAAGCCGGGTCCAGAAGGGAAACGACAGGAAGAGATAATCTGTGGAAAACGTTGGGTTTGGATCAGCCTTCTAAAACACAGGTTTCCTTTAACGGGAGACCCTCCCCAAAAGACTGTCTGCAGAGAGAGGATTTTTTAGACATTTAAACATTTGTCCCAGCCTGCTCCAGCCCCCCTGCCCTCCCCACCTGGTCATCTCGGGCCTCGTGACGGCTCTTCCTGGCACGGCGGCCGTGCCGGGGCTGTGCCGCGTCCGCAGCAGCCAGCCCTAGCCGTGGGGAGCGTTTGTGCAGCCAGTCCCGGCTCACTCGCGGCATTTGCACCTGAACACGCGTTTAGACTCCTTTTAGCGGGAGCAAGGAACCAGCTGCCCCATTTTACACGAGCTGGTGACTGGGGAGAGGCTTCTGCTGTGTTATTTTCTTCCCTCCGCTGGAGCTCCCTCAGACCGTTGCAGATAGAAGTTGTCCGTCCGTCTGCGCGTGCTCCTCCGTGCCACTGGCGCGTTCAAGGGCTCTGCTGCCATCTGCGAGCCAGCCCCGCTCCCTCAGGCTGCCGTAGCGTAAGGCAGGGAAGCGTGTGCCCTTTGGGATGCCGAGACTCTCTGACATGGATCCTATGAGGAATTTAAAGGGAATGCTGCCTTGTGGCCAATGCACAGACATATGCCAGCTTTGGGCCCTGGTGCTGCTGGAGCCGGCACGGGAATGCTGTGTCCTGCCTCCTCCCAGGGAGGTGTTTATACGTGTCTGGCCACGTATGTCGGTAAGCTGGTGGGATCCCGTAGGGTCGGGGCTCTTGCAGACTGGATGGTCATCGTGCGTGCGAAGGCTTTGCCTTGGGGTGCAAGTTCTGCTGTTCTCCCCGTGCAGGGCACGTGCAAATTCCAAACGGAGACGTAGCGGGAAGGTCTTCTAGTTAAATCTGGCAGTACCCGCGCGGTCTGCTCTTAGCATCCTCAGGGAAAGTTGCAAACCATTTTTTGCCTGGCAGAGCTGAGATGATGGCTCAGAAGTCCAATATGACCTTCTCTGTGAGCTCTGAGGCATGTCACGCGTCCTGAGCAAGCTACAAGACCGGTATTTTTCCACCACCACCACATTTTCTTCCTGAAAGTCAAAATGTAAATTTTTTTATTACCCCTCATGAATGTGACAAAGTCCTACTTAAAAATGTAAAGACTCCCATCTTCACATGCACCATAAAGGCCTTTGCGTTCCACGTGAAGCCTCCAGACTGTTGATTTATTATCGCGCTACAATGGCTGGAGCAGGAGAGCAAAGTTAAATCTACAAAAGTGGCTGATGTGACAAAATTAACAGTTGTCAGCAGCAGAGAGGGGGAAGCAACCGAAGGCGAATGTTAATACTCAGCAAACTGTGGCGTGGGGAGCGAGGAAATAAAAGGTGAAGAAGCCCCGCGGAGCACTGCCCCGTCAAACCCGCTTGCTCTGATGGTGTGAGATTATTTTCTTAGGGAGGAGCGATTGCTGTGCAGGGGGTCTTGGGGAGCGTTCCCGTGGGTATTCAGGGTAACTCGGGTCTGGATGTGTCTGAGCCCAAAACTCTCTCGTAAGAATTTTGGGCTCAGACAAGGAGACAGTTCGGAAAGGAGAGGGGGGGAGACAAGCCTGTGTTTTGTTTGGTTTGTGGTGGTTTTCTTTTTCCAGTTTGAGCCCAGTGCTGAAGCTCCTGATGTCATTTTTCTGAACCGACAGGAGGGGGCAGATGTCATATCTTGAAAGTGGGATCTGAGATTTGGGGGATGAGGTTAATTATGGGGTTATTTGTTATGAACTTCTGAATTGAGATCTTCTGCTGAGTGGGCTGAGTCTGCAACGTGCAGCGCGGAAGCCTGGAGCCCTTGTCTAACAACAGGGTGAATCGCGTGTTTGGTGAAATTGTTTATAGCGAGCCAGGGTTAGAGCAGTTTGAGATGTTTGCTGTCACTTTCCAGATTTCAGGCGGCTCTTTTCACCTTGACTTGCAATTTTTGTGGCTTTCTTGTGTACAAATGTCTGTGCCATTCCAACAGGGCCCCTCTGGTTATTTTTGGCGTTGCCGGCAGGAACCAACTCTCCTGTTAGCTGGGAATTTTCCATGCGCTTTGCTTGAATGGCTCTGATAAAACAAATGACTTCCTAGATGGATATTTTAGAACCAAACCACCTCTTTTTCCGAACAGCTCATCTTCAGTTTATGAAACAAAACGTGTGAGAACTTAGCTGACCAACCTTTTATTGGAAAGCATGGGTCACGGTTTGGATGAAAAGCTCTTTGCAGGATGCTTCCCCTGCTAATCCTGTATGAAAAAAGGAAAAAAGGCTAACACAAGATGAATTGAATTATATTAGGGAAAACCGCATCATTAGGAGTAGCCTCTTCCTGCAAAATGCACAAATATAGCTGAATTCACAGATGCATTAGGGTCTTCTGCACCAGGAATATTTGTCATCTCAGAAGAAAGTGGAAGAGGCTTGTTCTTCAATGCCTGACATGTCACTACATGCTGTGAAGTGCAAATAGAGGAAGAAAAATTAACACATAAAAGAAATGTACTGTTTCTGCAGGAAAATTAGCTAGTTAAAGCTGAGGGAACTGGCTTTTTAAATTAAAAAAAGGGAGCAAAACAGCAGCAGAAAATAGCACCAGGGTTTTCTTTTTGCTTTGCTAGGGGAAAAATAGCAAATTTTATATTGCAACTTTGAGTGCTCTGAGCTGGAGCAGATAAGGCTTTGCATGAGGGGCAAAAATACTTGCTAGAAATACATAAAGCTGGAACAATCCTTCAAGCCCTTTCCTGTTTAGAGCTGTAATTCTCAAACAAGCCCCAACTGCAAGGCATGTGCAATAGGAAGGGAGGAGGAGCTGAGTGCTGTTGCATTGCATGCGTAGGTTGCTCTCTGGAGAAGCTCGTTGCTCGTCTCCAGCATCCCTGCAGCCTACCTTCCCTCTTAATCTTCCTCTTCCTCTCCCCTATGCGCTTACGCAGATAGAAAGGGGGTCTCAAACTGTTGCTTAATTGTGTAAACATCTTGAGTGTAAAGGAAAATAATTTAATTATTCTATTTTGAGGTTCTAACAAGTACTTTAGATCCATTGTGTGTCTATTTCTTGTCTTTGTTTTTATAAAGGATTTTGGAGGATAATTGACTTTTTGAGTCATCTCTTGATACTATCAGCCCTTATGGATTTAGTTGACTTCAGGGTGAGTTTGTGGGGTTGAGCAGGATTTGGACTCTGAAGAGTAGCAACTTGACTGTGGCTTATGTTCCCAAAAATCTAGCTGAGGGAGCGAGAGTGGTTGCTTTGGTTTTGGCCAGCCAGGATTAGAAGCTGTTGGGTAGCAGAGCTGGGCGTAAGAAGCAGCAAGGGAACTAACGTGGTTTGTTGACCTTGGTCTTTGGAGAGAAAAAAAATAACACACCACCACACTGGAAAAGCAATGTTGTAGATTTAAAAAAAAAAAAAAAAAAAAAAAGTAAAAATAAACTCACCTTATCCTTGTCACCATGAAAAATGGATTAGTATCTTCTGATCTCATAGTACGTTCTGGGTTTGTTCTGTGGCCAGCGGAGCCTTCAGGCTGCACAGGAGCTGCAGTGTGAAGTTGTTCCTTGCAAGCACTGACCGGACACACGCTGCGATTGTCGTGTGTCCTCGCTGAGCCCTTGAGAATAACCACAAGCAGTGCAAAACTCTCCATCTTGTACATCCTGATGCTGTAACGGGAGATGAGCAGAGCGTGGTGCTAACCTTCCTCCTCCTGCTCCTCTGGGAACACATGAACTTCATGAGATGTTGGATATCCAGAGCTTCTGCGGCTGAGGTCTGGGGCTTTCAACTGTTAACTGTAAAATGCTTCTGCCACCACAGACTTGAGAAAAACATTAAGCCTGTATCACTAGGCTTCTGTGTTAACGTTAGCAGTGAAGGGCCCCAGAACGGTTTTGCTCCTGAACGCTCTTGTGTCACCTTCTCAGTGAGCTGGGTGAAGTCCTGGCAGAAGTATCTCAGAATAAGGCACGCTTGCAAGGCTTCTGCCTTTATTTTCGGGCTTATGCTGTACGTTTACATCAGAGACACCTTTCTGAGTGAAGTAGGAGAGGACTGCATTACCAAGGAATTTCTTTGGCTACGAAATGACATAAATGCTAAGCTGTGTCCCAAGAAACCAAATACCAGCTCTCCTGAGCAGAACGCATCTGGTATAATCTCAGCAGCTTCTAGTTACGTATATGGGTTATCACAGGAGAAAGGTTTTGCATTTGACCAGCATCTTGGCCTTTTGATAAATTAGGATGATGGGAGTGACTTTCCAGCAGGAGGATTAGAGAGTGGCAGCTATGATTTGTCTAACTCTTTTTCCAGGTCTGCCGCCTGTCCCAGATGAGAAATCATTGCAGAGCCAGGGTGCTGGTGCAGGGCGCTGGCTGGCTGTGGCACGCGATGCAGCGTGCAGGGTGGTGGGGCACGTGGTGGGATTTGGATTGCAAGCTCCTCAAGAAGCCTTTCCCAGCGTGGAGGACCCTGCTGCGAGGAAGAGCCGCAGGGTCTGGAGCATGGAGCGCTGTGCTGTGCGGGGAGGAGAAGCCGCGTGTGTGTGTTCTTGGGTCTGTGGTGTGGCCGGACATTGGCGATCTGCGCAGGGCGAGGATGGTACCAGGCGTTTATTCAGTCTGCTGGGGCTCTGCTTTAAAGGGAAGTGGCTGAGTTATCAGCCTGCGGTGACCACAGGCACATCCTCTTGCAGGGGTGCGGTATCGCAAGCTGCAATTTGCTCCTTTGCCTTTGAAGAACTGGTTAATGGTAAGGAAATAACCCCCTGCCTCTAGCCGCTGCCATGTTGTGCGGCTGGCACCTGCATCACTTCTGTGCTGAACCTGGAGGTGGGCGGTGGTCAAAATTTCACAGCTCTGATCTGTGCTGAGCTGAACCTCTCAGCCCCCTGGTGATGCTGTGTGGAAGGGATGCTGCAGGCACCGGCGAGGGGTGTGAGCACACAGTGCTCGTACAGTGGCACAAGGCTGCCCACAAAGGTCAGCTGTTGGGGACAGGAGTGTAAGCGATTAAATGGGGCTTATTTTGGATCACAGCAGTATCCCTTTTTACACCACAGTCTGTAAAGTAAAAGGCCACCCCAGCTAGTTCCCTTTAAATCTTGTCTCTAAGCTTGAAGTGTAGACTTGAAGCTGTAGACCAGCGAGACGTGTGTTTCCCTGCTCCCCACATCCTGATACAACAGGACTGCCGCCTCATCCTGCCCCGACGTGATATCATGCCAGAGGTCTGGTCTCTGCAAGGCAAAGGGCACAAAGGGGCAAGGAAAGACTTGCTTGAGACCTCCTCCTGGCAGTTGTTTTTAATTGCAAATGGTGTGATTTTAAAGGGGGAGGGGAGAGCTCTTGCTTCAGGCTAGGGAGCAAGAGATTGAAAGCTTGCTGCTGTGGTCATCAGAGGTGAAGAATAAGTCATAAATGATCCAGGGGCAAAGGCCAAATATAGACTGATAGCTGCGTTGTTCCCTGCAGCCTTGGGAAGGACCTTGGTGCTGTACTGTGCCTGAGGCGCCCGTGGGCTTAACCCTTCCCTGCTCAAGGCTGCCAGCAGACAGCAGATTCCAGCGGTGGATGTCCTGCGCTGGTCCTCTGGATGTAGGCATCCAGCCAGGCTGCGGGTCCTGAAACTCTTGCAGAAGACCAAAGCCTGCTGAGCATCTCTGTGGGGGACAGCAAGGAAAATAGAAGCTGTGTCTTCCTATTGCTTAAGCAAATAGATGGAGTTGTGGTTTTGAAACTGTCCTGTGAATATTTGCTCCAAAATGTCCCGTAGTGAATATCTTTTTGTGGGTGTTTTTCCCAGGCAAGTTAATGCATTTGCCTCTGTTTGCCCTTTAAAAGGAGCACCATAAAGTTAGGGGGCAAACCTCATGGAGAGTTCCTCAGAAGCTCAAGTTCCTGTTCTAAAGGCTCTGCTTTGGTCTAAGCGCTGGTTGGATGCTCGCAGGTCCCCGGTGTGAAACTCTTGCCAGGGTGAGTCTCCCGGGCACGATCAGGATGGGTGCTGATACACATCCGCTCACTTGGAGGCCAGAGGCGTGGGCACTGTTTAGCTTCTCTTCTTTCCTCTTACCTGTGTTTGTTACCCTCTCCTTATACCGGCGTGCAGCACAGATGTTCCTTTACACACAGCTTCAAAGTCTTATACGCAACCTGTGAAAAACACAAGCTGGTTGAGTTGTACTGAGACCCCCCGGTGAGGTGTGTGGAAGCCGGGCAGGGCTGTTACACCAGCTCACCTCCTAAGAGAAGATCATCCTGACCTGGACCCAATGCTCTGCTCCCCCATGCCTGTCTTCCCCCTCGGAGCATCAAGCCGGGACTGAGGATGCACTGGCATGGAGAACGGGCTTGCTGCAGCCAGGCCAATTGCTGCCCGAATCCTGACCCGGTCCCTCTGAGCAGAGTGCTCGTGCTGAGCACAGAGGCCATCTCCTGCCCTCCTGGACGGGTTTCTGAGGCTGGCACCGTAGCATCCATCAGTCACCGTCCGTGGTTAATGCTCGAGCTGTGGCTGGCAGCCAGCAGCCATGATATAATCTTCCTGGAGGAGAGAGAAGCTTGTTGGCTTTGTAGCTCCGCTTGCCGCTCCTCCCCCTTCCCGCTCTAAATGAAACGTCTTTCATCTTTAAAAGAAGTGTAAGGAAAGCAATTCCCTTAAAATACCCAACCTGCCGCAAACAGCACTGCGGGCTGGCTGCGCGATTTGGCTGATCTTAAAAGTGCAAGACCCTGCAATGGGACGAGGTTCTCCGGAGGTTTTCCTGCCCTCGGCACGCTCCCAACCCTTCCCTCCGGGACAGCGTGCAGCCGGTGGCTGTGGGTGTAAAGTTCCCTGTGCCTCAGTTTGTCCTTTTCCTCCCTTTTACAGATGGTAAAAGTTCTTCAGCGCCCGGATTTGTGCATTATCACAGTGGATGTGTGTAGGGCTGGGAAAGAGCAAATCGTACAGCCTGGGAATGAAAGGGAGTGGAGATCCCATACCTTCCATGTGCTGTAATTCATTTTACTGAACACGCGAGCAAAGTGTCACTCTGCTAGAAATGAAGGGAATTCTATCTGCATGGGGGTTTTTTGGCTGTGGCAATTCCATTGTGGGGGGGTTTTCTTGCAAATTTGAACCCACTGATTTTTCTGGACCAAAATTATCTCAGCATCAGCTTCACCAAAGTTCAACGGCGGTGTACGTGGGACAGGGAATGCTTTAGCCCAGTATCTTCAGGAGAGGCAGTGGCAGGAGTTTCTCTGTGCATTGCCAGGCAGACTAGAGGCTGGCTTCTTGTATGTTTAAAAAAAAAAAAAAAAAAAAGCCCTTTACACTCGATGGGGGTCAGCAAGGGGTACAGCAGTGTGAGTGCACATTTCTTTCCCTTCCATGCCTCGTACTGACGGGATACTCGGGGAGCAAGAAAGCTCTGTAGGGAAAAACAAATGCACGCCTCAGCCTGCCGCCGAGCCCCGGCGTTGCTGCGGCAGTCCTGTGCCCTGCATGCATTATTCCTCAAATCAAAGGAGGAATCGGCAAGAAGAATGTTTAACTGGAGCCTGTGATCCTCAGGTGTGACACTGGGGGCCCCACCGCAATGAGATGCACAGTCATGCTCTCTCCGAGACGCAGGGTTAAAGATTTGCTTGGGGCCAGTCAATAGCACGCACTGAGTATCTTCCTCAAGAATGTGTCTGCTCTTTTCCTGCCTCCAAGTAGCAGCACTTGAGTCTCAGTCCCCTACTTGAATCACTGCACTATCTCCACTTCATCAGAAACCAGAGAGTTGAGTCTTTGATGATTGTTGTGACTCACGGTGTCACAGAACTACTTACCCTGTGATTTCAACTTTAATCACTGATCCACTATCTATAGAGCTGCCTGTGGAACAGTTCAAATTGTAATTATAGGAAGCTCATCTGCTGCAAGCCACAAAGCAGGCTTTACCATATGCCTTTAAAGGTGAACTAATGTCATGATGAAATAACTGTGTTTTGCTGCAGATTGATACCACTGGCTGGGAAGTTAACATACAGGATGAAAGCTCTGACATTTTGCAAGCTACACTATCGCTCTCTAAGTCGTGTTAACCTAACATTCCCTGTTGTTTTACAAGGGATCTGCGGCTAACTGGGAAGTGTCCTCAGATGCCGGGGACGGGGAGGGTGTGCGAGGTGTCGTACGGAGCTGCGCAATGGGACCTGCGTAATGCAGGCTCAAGAACGTGGAAATGGTTTTCTCCCTTGCCCCTCACCTGACCTTGACATTTATTTTCATCTCTTTTGCCTTGCTTTTGAAAGGCGTTTGCTAATTTTCTTGTTGTAGGGTTACTGCTGTCTGCCTCCATCCCCATGCTCTCAGAAACCTTTTCTAGGGGCCGATTTGTGTCTCCCCTTGCCCGAGTGCTAAAAGCCCTGGCAAAGCTCTGTCCCGTGCTGCTCAGAGAGAGTATTCACGCTCCTAAAGCTCGGTGGTCGTACACAGGCGAGATATAGGGCAGGACGCAGGGAAGTGACTTGCCCAAAATCTTAGCCAAAGCCCACGCAGGGGTTTCTGCAGCTATTCACCCAGGTTGTGTGGGTGTCTGCAGCACCTCACCCCTCAGAAACCCGGGAGAGAACGTGCATTAGCAAAATTAACTTGCTCCTACCACGGGCTATAGGAAGCATTATTTGTTGTCTCAACACCAAAATGGGAGCTGCAAGGCACAAAGCCATTGGGAGATCTCTTTATCCAAGGCTCCGTGGTGGAGCTGGGAAGGGTCTTCTGGTCTGATTCCAGCCGTGCAAGGCACAGTGTTCAGGCTGGGCTTTCAGGTAGAGACCTCTCCTGCCCCTTGGACCTGCAGCCCCCAGTTTGAAGAGGAGCAAAGCGGAGATGGCAAAAAGAGGTTGCTGAGAGAGGTTTGCCAGAAGCCTTCAAGAGGGGAGTGAACAGTAATGCTGTCAGAGACACGGGAGAGGTAGTCATGCCCCTAATTCTTTGCTAACCTCCTCCTCCTCCCCAGATATGGATGCATTTCAGTAGTGACAACTCCACACTTGAAGAGATGTTTGGGAGCTGGAGGGATCTGTGTAAGCCCAACCCAACCTTCTCTCAGGAGATCCCCTTATACTGCTATTCTCTTAAGCTTTTGCCATAAAGTAGGGAAATGAGATCTGCAACTCCAAAGTTGGCAACCCCTCGCGACTCCTGGACCCGCCTGTGCTAAGCTGCTTCTCTTTCCTCCTGCAACTGGCCACATAAAGATAAGTAACGAAGATGGTTTTATTGCAAGCAGCTGGGGAAAATCACGTTGCTTCAGTTTCCATAAAATAGCCGAGCCTCAGCTTTTTTATCCTGCCCATTCGCACATCCACTATAAAAGGGACATCAGTTATAAACATTTCCTGTTTGTGCATACAGTCTTCCAGTGCTTATGATGTATAGACTGACAAAAGGCTTAATGCTTTGAATATATAAAACACAAGGCCTGTGCAATGGAGGGTGACAGTTGCCCTTTAATGTTCTGCTTTTTAAAGATCAGGGTAGAGTTCAGAAAGCATAGTCATGAGGTTTAATGATTTAATGGGGACGACTGGGGAGCAAAAATAGTTACTACACCCTGGGGAAAAGTGGTTCCTCATACATATTACTTTAGCCTAATGGCCTATGAATGCTTCCTCTGTGGCATAGGAGGGTGTCACGGTACATAGACTCTATAATACTGAATGGGTTGATTAAATGCATATTAAACAATACTAAATTGGAAAAAAAAAAAGGCGCCACCAACTGTATTTATTCTGTTCTTAGAAAATGTTGTTACTCATTCAATTTCATTTGTGATATTATTATAATTTTCCCCCCATTTCGTGCTCGTCGCGGGGCGAGGGAGCCAAGTGTAAACACCGTTGATGGATCGGAGGTGGCGGAGTTCTTGTCTAGCGGTGGATGGGGAGGCGAGGGGCTGGTGCTGTGGGCTGTGGACCTCCTCGCTGGGGGGCTGGCGGAGGTGGGCTGAGCAGCCTCTGCCTGTTGGAGATGGCCGCGGGTGGGATCTTCCGCAACTGGCAAACAAAGCGTTTGTCTGAAAAATGGCTTTTTTTTTTTTCTTCTCTACCTTGTCTGCCCTTCACGGCAGACTCGGACCAAAAAACTTTTGTGTTTGTTCTTTTGTGACTCTGCCGCGTCGCTCAGCAGTGCCACCTCCCTGGCACCCAATAAATCCTGTTCTGTGATTTTTGGTTTGGTAACACAATTGACTTGAGGAATCAGATTGCTCATCCTCCCTGCGGGTCCCAGCGCAGATGGTGGCGAGGGCAACCCCCGTGTGCTCGCTGCGCTCTCTCGGCTGCAGGGCTTTGTTCCCACTGCCTGACCTTAACTCCACGCGTGATGTCCCGGTGCCTGTCGTTAATGATCGCACAGAACCTTGCTTCGCCAGGACTCCGATGGGGATGGCCGGTGCAAGGGCAACCAAGCTGTTTGTAGGCGGTTTTCAAGTCAATGTAAACACATTGTACGTCAGCACTTTCAAATGTTTTTAGGGCAAAAACAAGACATGGGTATATGTTATTGTCAGTATCTCCCAGTTCTGAATATCTGCAAATTTACAGTTTTCTAGACTGACTGTTTTTCTAGTCATGACCTGTTAATATTATGTAAATTATTAGAGATTATAAGTAGTCTGATCTTTTTGGAAATCACCTGACAGTTCTGCCCAGGTATTTTTATGCCACAGTATTGCCTTGTGTAGGATATGTGTTAATTATCTCCTGTATTTCATCTCTGACATGTATATTCCCTCCCAAATCTTGTTACCTTGATGAATGAAGTATCTTTTTCCTATGGCCCTTCCACCAACATGGATTTGGTGTTTTCTTTTCTTTTTACTGCTTCAATCAGCTGCTTTATTCTGCACTTTGTAGTTTCAAACACAATTTACAGTTTGCCATGCTGCAGAAGTAGCTGGAGCACTGAATGCTGTTGAGCAACCCCAAATTAAAGGGAGAGGAGAAATTGCCTTTGTAATAAGAACTGCAGTAGCGTTGCAACCAACAGAAATAATAATTTGTCTGGAGGAAAAACAGCAGTTGGGAGGCATGAGTGGAGGGTTGTACGTGTGTTGTTTGGGTCTATAGGTTTTGCGGGACTCCTCCTCGGAGGCATCTTCTCTTTTGAAGTCCTGCTGACTTGACAAGAACGTGTTCAAATATTTGCTTGCATCTGCTATGTGAACTGTTCAATGTGTTCTGGGAGTACATGAATATGAAAGGAAGAGTCTTTAAGGCGATCTAATGGCTTTGAAATGAGAAAGTCATAGGTTGTGGCTCTGATGATGGCTCCTCAGATGTCCACACCTGCTTCAGTCCTAAAAACTTGCTTTGTGTCTCCATATTTTGAGGTGGCTTTAAGCATTTGCCTTTGCCAATGAGCATGGCTAGAAGCTTGTATGCTCTAGATTTCTGATCTCTGTCTCTGAAAATACTTTCATGGCTTGAGCACCTGGCGACGCTGAGGGAGGATCCCTGACTCCATACAATGAGCTGCAGGAAGACCCTTCTTTACTGCCCATGAAATCCCCTCAAGCATACACAGTCATCCCAGCAGCCAAGGAATGGACCTTCTCTCCCCCCTCCCAACAATTTATTATTGACAGAAACATTTTATAAATAAACATCTCTAGGTAACATATTCCATAAAATATCTAATTATAGATTATTGGATTGAACATTTCTTGCTTCAATTAAGTGATAGTTTTTTTCCCCCTCAGGAAGTCAGCTCAATGCTATTTCTGGGGAAATTATGAGTATTTATTCTATGCTCTATAGGTGATGTCTTTTTATGTTGTTAATAAATAAACTACAGTGCAGTGCTTTACCCTAAATAAAACTAATGGAGGTCAGGCTTTGCATTTATTTTTGTTTTCTTGATCAGATTTCTCCTTGCTGGTGATCTACAGCTTTGGTACAGTGATCTTTGTAAGGAAGGAAATGAAAGAAAAAGGGAATGAAGGCAAATGCATAATGGCTTGGAGATCTACATTCTTGTACCTCCCTCAGACCAGATGCATTTAGATATTTTAAAAAAAAAAAAAGGCTGAAAGCACGGAATTCAGCACTGGTGTTGAATTTCAGTCCCGTTCATCCTTCGGACAGACATTTGGGTCTTTTGATTTGAGACCTTGGTTTGAACTACTGGAAAGTTGGTGACCTTTTCTCACAAAATTTGCCTTTAGCTCCGGGTTTGAACTCCCCCAAAGCGGCAGTGTTTTGGTGTTTGTGTTTTAAGTCAAGAGCTCAGGCTTTGGCCTATCTGTTCTAGGTCTAGCAGGGCACCGCAGCTGGGAGCTGGCCTTTGCCTGTCGTCACGAGAGGTGGTGGTGACAGTTTTGACGCTGGAGACACCCGGCTGAGCTGGGATGTGTGGTTTTTCTCTTTTCCAAAAGAGATGCTGTGATCAAGCACCTGTCAGTTCAGAGAAAACCTCTGGTCGAGCACGGTCAGATGGTGCGATGCCCTTATGGGTTTGGTACCTCCGAGCTGCTCGTCCATCCTCCTGCTGCAACGCTCATCCCCTTCCAGCTCTCATCTCATCCTGCGCAGTGCGTGAACCCAGGAGCAAGCTATCCAAAGGGACTTGAAACACATCGAGTTGAGCTTGCACGCTTCTCCTCGATTTTTCATTGCGCCTTTCAGCCCAGCCTGCCTGTAATCTTCCCTTCGGCCGCCTTCATCCGGCGAGTGTGGTGGAGGTGGCAGGCCAGTCTGCACTGGCAGGAAGGTGCGAGCGGGCTCCAAGGTCTCGGAGAGGAGCGCGGCTCTGAGCTCTTCTGCACCCTTGTCCTCAGCAGAAGGGGAGAAAGTCCTAATCAGGGAGCTGCAGCCTTTCTCTTGCTCCCTTACCTGCCATTTTAAACAAATGCAAATTAAAACCCTCCATCGGGTTGGTTCATTCCCTTCCTTCATGTAACTGATGTTATTGGATTTTTATGCAGCACATTACACCCTGAGCCATGTCTTCTACTATTTTGCTTTCAAATTGTATCTCCTGCCATTTGTGTCACATTTAAAATGCTAACAGTATAGAATGTCATTTACAGAATCGGGGCGTTTGCTGCGGAAAATTAATTTGACTTATTCCTTCTGCCTGTTCCTATCTCCAGGCCAATATTATGCTACTCATTCTACAAGAGTAATACTTAATGAATAGGACTATTAATAATGTCAAGGTCCATGGGGGTCTTATGGGTAACGGATAGGCGTAGACTGTAAGGGGGCAGTCACCTGACTTCGGTTAATGTTCCATGAAAATATCAGGCAGTGCAATGTAATTATGGAGCAGAGGATAGTAAAAAAGGCAGGGAACTTGGAGTTTCTTAAATATTTTTTTCAAATTAGTCAGTGCTTTTTTGGTAATTTACGCGGACCTTCCTCAGACCAGGTGTGAAAACTGTTTAGAATTCAATGGGAAAACCCAACAACTAGGTGCCTAATTCATAGGAAGGATATACGGTCAGATGAGTTTGCAGCGTTAGGCAGGAATTGTGTGTGTTTGGCATTACGTGAAAGGGAGTGGGATGTATGTGTGTGTCATTCCTATTTGCAGGAAATAAAAATGTGAGGAAAGGGAGTTTTTTTCGGTGGTGTTTTTTTTCCCAGCTTGTACATGTCTCTAGCATTTAAAAATATGAAAAACTATTGGGGGAAACCACAAAATTATTATTTCTAATGGGAACAAATTCTAAACAGAAGAAACAAAATCTTCTTGCTGCTATTTATTGTGGTACTTGCTGTGAAAACACTAGCCACGAGGCAATGGCTTGAGGCAGGAGCCCGCCGTGGGCATGGGGGGGGCAACACTCGTTTTTCTCCCCACGCTCGAAGCTGCCAGCAATGCTAATGCAAGTTCCCAAGCACATTGGGGGGGGGAGGAAGAAGCTGCTTTTAGGGCCTAATCCTGCACTTGCTAGAACCGTTTGTTAGGGTTTTGTTTTTGTTTTTTTTTTTAAAGTGGGTTTAACAGAGGTATTATTTGATCCTCTTGATTTTTTTCTAAGGTCCTTGTTTCTAAATCTCTGTATCTAGAGTTATGTCCAGGATTACTGGGTATGTGTGCGGGAGGAAAGGGATAAGGAAATTGGCTACTGAGAAGCTGCTTCTCTGAACAGATTTTCAGCTTTTGCCATAATTTTGGGTAGTTATGTGAGAAAATGTGATATGGCAGCTAAATCTGAAAAGGGACAGTTGGAGACCTGTTTAGTTGTACGTACTTCTGGCTCCTATTCTCTGCACGAAAACTGGATGCTACCTACTGCTCTCTGTTGCATCTTTCTTCATTTGTCTTTGTCTTGCTCTTGGGACCACTGAGACTGAGGGAGCAGGCTGTAAAATTAGGCCCCTGATTTCCAAAGAGCAGGTGAAACAGGCTGTGAAAAGGGTTGGTGTTACACGGCAAAATCACTTTGAGTCTGCTGTCTTCCTTTCCTGAGGAGTTAACTGCTTCCAGATGCAGACTGCGTGCTGAAATTGCGTCAGGAAAAGCAGAGGTGGTGAGCCAGGCTGGGTGAAAAGCATCAGGAGATGACACCGGCAGGGATTTGGGGTTCTACATCACGCCCCAGGAGCTGCTGCTGGTGGCTTGGGCATGGCCCAGGAAACCACCACCAGTCACACGTGGGAGCTGCTGTGACAGTTGCCTGGCCGTGGCACCTAGAGCGCATCAGACCTCCTCGGGTGGAGATGTGGTCTAGTGTGTCCCACCACGCCAGCGGCTGAGAGCACAGAGCAGGGCAGCAATGACTTGCTCCATCTTGCTTGGCTAGAGGTTGGGTGTCTGCCCCAAGTGTCAAAGCTGGCAGAGGATGGAGATACTGAGAGCTCTGGCACAGGAAGGTCTTTCTCAGTCTCTGACCACGCAAGTTCTCAGGGATTATTTGAAAGCAAAACGTTTCTCTCTCCCTTTTGGGGTTGACGGGGTCTGTGCGTGTGGGACTGAGGTCAGCACCCACGTGGAAGGGAGGACACCTTTTCAATAATCGAGCGCTGGCCAAGCTTCACGTAGCGCATTGGGCTCCCCCTTGGTTCCTCCTCCTCTTCATCCTCTTATTATTGTTATTTTTTCCCCTCGAAGAAGCTTTATTCATTTCTGAAGCGTGCATTAATATCGGCAGCATTAGGCAGCCCCAGTATGTCTCGTTGCTGTGTGGCTCACTAATTCTCACTATTAGGCCACCTGCTGACAACTCCCGAATGGAGCCGTATCCCTCTGTCAGAGTTCGCCATGAATAAACATGAAAGAGACAAATGAGGCAGCGCTGGCGGTTGCTTTGCAGCCAGCCGTGCGTTATTCCTCGCCCGGTGCCGGCACGCAGATGGCTGGGCTTTGGTCAGTAGGTGCCCATGTACCTCCTGGTGGGGTGGCTTCTCCTCGGCGGTGGTTTGGGGGGTGTTTGTTCGGGCTGGACTTCTCTTCCCAGCACTTGGGAGCCCAAGCTGTAAATAATGTGGCACAGCCACACTTGGATTAGCAAACCGAGAGTGTTTCCTGCAGCTTTTTGGAAGTCCTGTAAGCACGTGTGCTACTAGATTTCTTGAATTAAACTTGTGTGAACTTTAAGCAGTTTCAGCAAAAGGAGTGAAGGTTACTCTGGATTCCAACCCGCTCTGGTTCCCAAGCGTGCGAGGTTCAGTGACTAACGCAGACTTGCGAGGAAGGTGGCTATCGTCTGCAAGTGATGCTGGTCAGGAGTTAGATGTGCCGTGCAGAGCCTCCCAGCTGCCTCCTGGGAGATGCTTTCATGGTCAAGGCAGGAAAATACCTCCTTAGGCTTTGAGATAGTGAAAGAAGCAACAGGTATTTTTGCGCGGACCTGCAGAAGTGGTGGTGGTGCTGCCCCTGGGGACTCTGCGGCAAAGGAGATGGAGCTGATGGAGCTGGGAGGGTGCAGGAGCTGGCCCCGGGGCACCACGCAGGAGAAGGCGGTTGAGCATTTCCCAGCACCCGCCCTAACAGCCCTGCTCTGAACTTGCTGCTCTGTCACGGCAGATAGCAAAAAACCTAGTGTGGGACCAAATACTAAAGTTTTTTTTAATGGTTCTTTGCAGGAAATTAGGTTCTTCTATTCTTGATTTATTTAAAAGAAAAAAAAAAAACACACCAACAAACCACCGCAAAATATTGACCTCTTACTGAAAATTGGAAATGAACTTTTTGTTGAAATTTTCCTGTGGTTGAAAAACCTCCTTTTTGTGATGCGGCTCTTGGAGGAGGAAATAGCGACCCCGGACTCTCTCGGAGTGGAGAATGGCTACCCAGGGCTTTCTCTTAAACTGACCTGTGCTGCTTTAACAGACACATCACCTGATTTCTGTAACGTTTTCTGCCTTCGCTCCGGGATGTCTGGGTGTAACAAGGCCAGTGTGTAAATTTTTAAGGGATACCCCTGCAATTGTACATATTGCACTTAAAAAAAAAAAAATCTGCGCGCGTGTGTGTAATAAAGGCAAGGTTTGAACTCCTGGAAGTGGCCGGAGCAGCAGCGTGGCACGCTCAGCGCCGTGCGGAGGCAGCCAGCCCAGCAAACTGGTACCCGGAGGCTGAACGCTCTAAATCCCTGGATGGCAAAAGCCCAGGGGCCACATCCACAAACCAACACAGCTTCTTTCCCTTCGACCCCCATCTTCTCCTGCCACTCTTTGATTTCTCCTCTTGCCTCAGATTTACAGCTACCTTGTCCAAATATATTACAGGAAATAAAGGATAAAATGCTTTAAAAACCTACCTTCCCAAGCCGGAGAACAGGCTTTGGTGAAAATAAACGAGCTGGTTTGTTATATTGCTCAGCCTCTGTCACGTGAAGGTGAGGCCTCCTTTTTTATTATTATTATTTTTTATTACTGCCCATTTGCCTTCATTATAATTTATTTGTTAATCCATGCTCCAGCTCATGAATTTTGCATTTGGGGAGGTGGAGGGAAAGGGGAGGGGGACTCAAAGCACCAAAAAAAGATGCTGGCCCACTTAAAGGTGAAGGACACAGTTGGAGGGCAGGGTTGCCTTCCTGGCCTTCCATCATCCTTTTAAAAGGCAAATATGCAGTCAGCAAAAAAAAAAAAAGGGGGGTGGGGTGGTTAAAGACTTCCCAATTAATAATTATTCTGATGGCCTCAGTGGGATTCAGAACCTCACAGGTCAGAGAGAACAAATTCAAACCCCCTTGTCCTCAGGTGAGCCGATGGCTTCTGTGCTGTGCTTCCATGTCTCCCAAGCCAACTTTCCTTCCTTCCCTTTCTCTTTTTTTTTTTTTATGAGGCATCCTGAGTGTAAAAAATATGGCCTGCCTTTATGGTGCTCCAGCACGAATGAAGCTATAAAATTATGAACAGTTTTTATGATGGCTATTCAGGGGATGCTTTTATATTGATGGTGCGCATGCTGTATCTATCTTTTTTCCTCTTTCTTTTTTGCATCCCTTCTTTCCCTGAAAAAGATGGCAGTATATGTGTGTGTGGGGGAAGGATCTGGCGGGGGGGGCCCTGTGTAACTATTTTTCATGCATTTAATATATTAATTATCCGGTAAATGCTCCCTAGGCTGTACTTGGGATGCCGAAGAATGACAGCTTTTCAACGAAGCTCCAAAGGCAGCCCATCAGCCCACAGTGTATTATGTCGGAGAGGTCAGGGTGGGGTTAATGTAACTTTTTATTTGCTGATTTTTCATAGATGGGAGCAAAGCTGGTAAGGGGAAAAAGAGAGAGAGACTGAAGAGAAGGTGCAAAAAGAGCAGAGATAATGGCAAGTCTGCTCCGTCCCCCTCCTGCCTCCCAGCCCGCTCCATGGCAGATCGGTTGATTATGCAAAGGAGAGATGTTTGCAGCATTCCTGGGATGCTCCTTCTCCAGGGGCTTCCCTGCAGAAAAGGGGACAAAAAGTCTGCAAGGGGAAAGTCTGTCGAAGAGACGACGACACCAACGAGAAATCCCACATGCAATAGCTAAACTCAAAATAGATCATCCATCCTCGCTGCAAATAGATACATCTAGGCCAAAAAAAAAAAAAAAAAAAGCAGGAGGAAAGCGTGGCTGCTCGGGGGGTGCACAGCCAAAGGCAGTAGAGCAGTCTGAGCTGGAGTCAACTGACTGCCCTGGGATCCTGCTCCCGCTGGGTTTCGCCTCTGCCGAGAGGGTGGTCCTGAGCCACTAGCACTATGAGACAATTACCTCTTCCTGCCCCCCTCTCCCCTCCCCTCCCCTCCTGTGATGGGGGGTACTGGTTTGGGGCAGCCCTGCTCTAATGGCTGGCTGCATTGACTATTGATCTGATAGGTAATAGGGGTTTAATTTTCCTTTAAAAGCCCTGTAAATGATCTCATGAAAGATATTTAAAAAGAAAATCCTATCGAAATCAAAAGCTAAAGAAATTTGAAAGCATTTAAATCTTTTAATTAGAGATTCTATAGTAAAGTCAGCTGTGAGACGGTGTGCAGGAGGGTTTGTGTAGCTTTAGTATCTACCCTGTCAGGTGGAGGTGGTTGCATGTACAATTTCAGCTAATAAAAATAATCTTAGTGTTGTATATATTTGGGTTAAAAGTACCTCTTGTGCATGCAATATCCCTTTGAAGGAAGACCGCGTAGAGGAAGGGAGTGTTCACGTGTGTGCGTTTACCCTGTGGTTCGGTGATGCTCCCATTGCATTTGAATTGAGTAAAGCATGTCCCACTGAGCGTAATTACTACAGCTTTGTTCTTTTTGCTTTCCTTATTCTAATGCTCCGAACAATCCTCAACAAGTAGGATTTGGTCATGCTGTATTCTTCGAGAAGCCGAGCTTGTCCTGCATCACCCTTTGGTCCCGGCAGCCCCGGGTTGGGAGGTGCTCGGCTGTAGGAACGCGGGGTGCGAGGGGGTCCCACGTCTGGGTCCGCTGCACCCCCAGGCAGGTCCAAAGCCAACTCTTGGGAGGCCCCGTCACTGGTTATGCTGACACAAAGGTGACGACAGCAGCCAGAAAAGTCGCTCCTGATGTTTTTTTAGTGCCGCTTGGCACGGCTGCAGTCCAGGAAAGGGCTCTACCGTGAGCTCAGCCGCTTGACTGGCAGCACGAGGACTCCCCACACGCTGCAAGTTCAGCCTGATGTTGTTGGACAGGAACATGAAGGCTTTCTGTGTGCTTTTGGGGTTTTTGGGGGGGTTGGGGTGATTTACTTTAAAGGGGATATCTGGTTCTGAGGAAGTGGAAGTAGAAAAATGCAAGCTGGCAGATTTTACAGAAGTCGTGGGTCAAGGTGACTGCAGTGGTGGATTCCCGTTTAGCTCCTAAAGGCACGTTAATTATTTTCTGGACATCACCAGACAAGCTATTTCCCCTGTTCCTGTGGGAGATTGTGCATTTCTTACTGTTCTTGTGGTTTTGTCTTTCCCAGCGTGGAAGCAGCAAAATATTTTTTTTCCATCAAATTAGTAACAGAAGTGTGTTTTAGAGATGGGGATGGAGACACCCAGAGCACACCCTGCATCTGGCAAATCCAAAGGGAAGTCAGGGCAGCGTACTGCAAGTCCTGGCAACTGAGATAGACGGGGGTGCTGGAGGTGTTCCTGCTCCGGTGGTGGTGAAGTCTGCGCGAGAGGTCGGGTGTACAGTGCACAGCTTGCTCGGAGGGCAGGGAAGTTGTTGCCACCTGCAAGCTGGAATCTGGCCACAGGCGCGTGTCCAAGAGTGAGAACACGGGGAATGGGCGTGAGACTTCAGTCCGGGAGTCTGGTCCTGCTCGTTTGAAAGCGTGTGGCTGGTCTCCTTGCTATGCAGGCCATTTAAAGGAAAAGACTTCTAGTGTTTCTTAATTTCAAATGAACTCCTTGCTTCCATAAATCATATCCGAGTTTGCTCTTCCCTGACCTACAAAGAGTATCTCCAGCAGATGCTCTTTGCCCAGTGGGAACGCGATCGGCACAGGATAATCGCTCCATCTGACGAACGGTCACTTACGCCCCGCGGTTCTGCGGGCACCAAGTGTGCAGGGGTCAGAATGAAACGCTGCAAACCTCTTCCGTGGGCTGCACTGAGGATTAAAGCCTCTCTGGTATCCCAGACAAAGGCAAGGTGGTTGATGTTTAACTGCTGGTTACTGACTCCGTCACAGTCACTTTCCCCAATATACGTCTTGTGTAGGTTCCACGTAGCTCGCAACGGCAGCCTGATGTCACAGCTTAACTTTAATAAATGCTTGCTTGGTCACTGAGTCCTTAGAGCTCAGACTGCAGGGCCAAATTCTAGCAGGTGTAAAAAAAAAAAAAAAAAAGTCATTTCAGCAGAGAGATTATTTTTAAAACTAGGTATTGGAGCTGCACCAGGCCCCAAGAGTAAAACCTGCTGTGGGGACCCAGAAAGAAGAGCTGCTCGCCAGCCGCCTCCCTGCATCAGCTTTTCCCTGTGTCATCAAGATAGAGATTTATTTTGCATGTGGGGGTTTATTCTGGACCCTTTCCCAGAGGCTGGCAGCCTCCAAAACAAGGTTTTGGAGTAGATTATAGCAACAGCCTTCTCCAACGGGCTGCTGAAGTAAAAAGTGACCTGAATGAAAAGTCACGTATCTAAGTTTTTCCCAAGATACGGAAGAGTTTTTGAATTTTAAGGCAAAAAGTCTCTTAAATGGGTTTTGCTGTGCAGCATAAGCTGTGTGCGTTGGAGAACGGAGAGTAGACACGGTGTGAGATGAAGGCTGTGACAAACCAGTGGCAGGAGCCCGTGACCCAAAGGGCTCTGAAGCCGCAGGAAAGTATCTCGTGGACGGGACACGAATTCCGGCACAGTCAGTACGTACCAGAGGGCTGCGAGCAGCCCTTCTCATTTGATATCTTATCTGCACGTGTAGCTCGGACGTGCACATAGAAACTTCAACAAAAATGCATGAAAAAAATATGGTAACAGCTTGAACTTCTCTTGCCTGGCAGAAATTGTTTCTGTCAATATTTTTAATTTCAGCTTGTGGAAGTGTAGACTGAACGAGATGAACCGAGGTCTAAGCAGATGGTTATTAGCGAACTGATAAACCTGCAGCCAAATATCCGAGCACAGAAATCCAGGCAACGTGGAGGCTCAGCACCTTCGGCTTTCTGTGTGCACTGGATGAACTTCTGAGCATTTCAGTTGTCTTTGACCAGCTTATTTAACAGCTAAGAAATGTGTTTAGATAAATGTGCTATATTGCAAAATAATGTCATCTAGGAAATAAAGATAAATAAAAAATTGCATCTTCAAATTACCAGTAGTCCCTCCCTTAGTTTTCTTAAGGTGACTGTCAATTCATAGACCTCCAAACTCGTACTGTGTGGGAAGACCTTACATGTTTTACGAAGTCTAGTATAAACAGAACAGTTTAAAAATTTATTTCACAAAATGATGCCTTCACTATTTATGGGCTAATGTCAGTGCTAAAACCCTGAAATGGACTGGAAGCGTAACTGTAGCTGAGTGACCTTTCTTTATTCCACTTCAGTAAGTGCATCCACAGGGAAGAGCAACTGAAACATCAAAACTAGCTTTTGTTCCCCAAATCTTTGGAAATTTCATGCCAGCACAGAAATGGGAAGCGACAGGACGTGTCACTGATTTTGGTCATTTTCTTTGCCACCGGCTATTGCTTTCTTCCAGCGATTCCACGTGGCACAAAATCTGTTTGTTCTGTCTGCACCAAAACCATCCTGAGCTGGGAGCCAAATTCTCTTTGGTTCTTCAAACAAAGGTTTATGCCACTGCCAAGCTGTAGCAAGGTCGACAGTGCAGCCTCCAGATGTGGTGGTATCTAACCTGATTCTTGTGATGCCAGAACTATACACTAACCAGCTTTAACACCAGGTTTAGGTGTTGCATAAGTGTTAGTAAAACTCCTGGCAAATGTTGGAGAAGTTCTGAAGGAGGTCTGGATATAGAGTGCTCCTCCATGGAGGAGTAACGGTGATGGTGCTGCTTGGTGTGTTGGGTTCGGGCTCTGGCGATGGCTTCATGTGACTTGTCTTGGGTGTCTGTGCCACCTTTCCCCATCCCCACTGATCATTAAATCAGGTACAGGGCATACTAATGGCTTTGAAACTTAGTAGTAAGATGCTTTGGATGAGAAGAAAGTGGGGTCATTCTGACAGCTCTAACAACTCACAGCGCGGTGTCTTTCTCTAGATCACACAATGGCAACAGTAAAAAAAAAAAAAATCAGCTAAAATGCAGATGGGCACAGGGGGTGGATGCTTTCTGACTTGCGTTGACATCTGCGACCTTGTAGGATGAGTTTGGGGGGAGCCGGACCAAAGCCCCCGGACAGAGGAACCCTCCTGGGATGGTCCCACGGGGAGCTGGCTCGTCGGTGCAGGGTTGGGGGTGCAGCTCGGTGTGCACGGCCGATGGCCCCAACGGCCGCGGGAGGAGTGCGGGACCAGCAGTTCTGACCTCATAAAACTGGATTGGAAATGCAGGCGTGATTAACTTGCCATAGATTTATGTGGAATTAGTACGTGTTTCAACACTGGCGTTATAAATACAGGTTGCCCTCACCTAAGCAGCGGGGCTTTATGTAATTTCAGTGGGGCCCTCACCGCGGCAGCTTTAAAATGGCAAAGGAGGGAAGGAAAAGCTGCACGTGGCAGGTACCGTATCAGCTGCACCCCAAATCCCGCAGTGGGTTGTGCTGAGGGGGGGATGTATTTTTGAGGAGGTCGGTGCTGAACGCAGGCTGTTCCACGCAGCGCAGCTCAACTGCAGGGGCTGAAACGGCTCTGGGTACCCGAGCTGTGCCTGGCCCCCCAGGGACCCGCACCCCAAAACAGAGCCCCTGGCTCCAGGGCTGCCTGCGTGCTGTTGCATTCTGCGAGCTGGCTCTGTCCCAGAGCTGTGAAACGCTGTCGGGGTACACAGATACCTCCTCTCTGGTTTCTGTGAGTTTGCCCTATTTTCCCCAAGGCACTGCAGGGACCCCGGGGAAGTGCCCTGCCCGGGGAAGGGACCCCGTGTCCCCCACTTTAACCGCGAGCACCTTCTTCTCTCTGAACTCGTAGCTGGGCTTTCCAGCCACGCTGCCTCGCAATGCCAGCCTGAGGTTTGCCCAGAAGTTCCTTCCTCACCGCTTTTGGTTTTAGGATTGGTAACTCCGCAGGCTTTAAGGCACCTCTGCAGGCTTTTGGTTAATAACTTTTTGAACAGCAAAATAAGCCAGCAGCGCTGGTGCAAACCTACTCCCACCACGCCGTTAAATGCACAAGCCTTGAACTCCACGCAGGAGTTTTCCCGATGTGCCCAGCGTGGCTAGTGAGGTGGCTGGCTTCATCCCTGGCCGGCGGGCTTTGGTGGGCCTTTTTTTTAATTGTGAACGAGGTGTCCACCCTACCTGCTTTGTACGTGAATATTTGTGGGGTTTAACCCGAAGGAGCAGCGCGGGCGGGCTGTGCCAAGCCTCGGGGAAGGCAGGCGCTCGCGGGGGCTCAACTCGTGCAAGGGGGGGGAAGGCTCAGTTCTGGGGTCCAAGCGATGCTCCCCTCTGCCCCGTGCATGTGACATCGGGGGCTCTGCTGAGGAGTCCGAGCTTTAGAGAGGAGACTCTGGTCTCTTCATGGGCTGGCTCACAAGCTAGCACCGCTTTCCGTTTCCAAATAATCTTCAGCGTTAGAAGAATCTTTCTTTGGCATCACCACACGACAGGTTGCCTCTCTGCAGAAGCACTGTATTGTGGTATGTTCAGGGGATGGTCCAAAAGCTGCCTTAGCTCTGGCTTTTGTAAAGCTACTGCAGCCGTGTGCCAGAAAAGATCCCCCAAGGCTGAGAGGAGAGGGTCATGCTGGAGGGGAATGGTGCTGGCGGTCAGATGCATACGTGCGTCGCGGGAGGTCGTCTCCATTTTTGTCTCTTTCCTTTGGATACTGATTTTTAGAGCTTCTGAATCTTCCGCTAAGTCATGTTTTAGGGTGAGTGCCAACCATCCAGACGAACTGCGGATGAAGGATCTATTTTTGCTTTAGCATATTTTTAACCTCTTTTTTGTTGTTCCAAACGTATTCATGCCAGATCTTAAAAAACAAACAAACCCCACAAGGCGCCCAGTGAGACTTTTTAATTTGTTAATACCTGAAAGAAGCCTGCTATGATACGGGGACCCTCTTGTTCTCTTGAAATAAGTCACAGAGGCAGTAGGCGAGGGCAAGCTGAGCTATCGAGCTGGGCAGGGACGCGGCTGTGACCTGCCACCGCGCGTGCTGTCCTCCCAGAAGGACCCCAGCATCCCACCTGAGACAGGTTCCTCTCAGTCCTTCCAGGAGAGGGAGGTGAGAGATGGGCCCCAACTAGAGGTATCTGTATACATAACCCTGGAAGAGCGTAATTTGAAATTCTAATTGCTGCAATACAGAGCTTTTCAAACTGTTGGGCATTTGCATTTGGCTGCAGAGCAGACTCGGCCGCGGTGGTGATGCTCTCACAGCACCCTAAAGATGCCTGGTACCTGAACGCCAGCGTGTGGGTGTCTGTACAAACTGTTACATCTTGATTGCTCAAGAAAACAATTTTTTTCCTGGCAAAATATACATGTATGTATCATACAGCGCTTCCTGTAACATCTCTGTACGTCAGTGCATGAATGCTGTGATTGTACATACATGCAATATGCCAGGCCTTGATTCTTTCCTGTGTTTCGTTTTCAGCATGAGTAATGCAGTCTGACTCTGTAAGGAAATTTGTTGGTAAAATGAACGTTAGAGATGGAGGCTGAGTGCGGTTATAATTTTTTTTCTTTATTAGCATTCTCTATATTATTACTCAGTTATGTAATCACAGATGTCGCAGGGATTCGTGCATATGTTTCTTGTTAAAATACAAGCAAACAGCAACGTTGCCTCCACCAGCGCACTGAATCTGCAACTTCTGCGAGCTGCTGGGGCCAGGCAGGTGAGGGGAGGAGAGGAGTGGTCACTAAAATCCAGACTATTACTGAAAATAATCAGGAGCAGTTGGCAACCCTGCTCCTGCATATTCGCCAAGTGCTTGGTGATTCAGCCCTTCTCCATTTTCAGGCCAATGCGGCCGTCACTCTGAATTATTTTCAGTGAGCACTTCTATATCTCATGTCAGTTCCCAGTTCGAACCCATCACCGAGTGTCGAGGCTGCGACGTGCTGTACATGCCGATGAGCGTCCCCCCCTTCCCCTGCTTTGCTATTAACCTTTCCTTTTACCAGAGTTACCCCTTTGTCCTGCTGCAGTTTGCAGTGGCTGATAGAAGCAGCTGCCTGTGGCCAAACGAACATCACATTTACATTTTCTTTCTTGAACCAAAGAGTGAGACACAGAATTGCAGTAAATGATCTCCCCTTTCTCTTTCTACAGCTCCCCCCCCTCAATCGTCTTTAATGCATTGCCTAGAAATCTATTTCTTATCTAATTTTACTAGGTGGATCAACAGGGCTGAGAATGTAACCCTTTGTCATCTATGGAAATCTTTTTATCCCATAAAAATGATTAGATTTGATGCAATTAGGATTATGAGGAGGTGGGGGGAGCCTAAGACAGCGTGCCTTGTCTACTGCTGTCTACCGACACATTAACAGCCTGTTTATTAACTGCTTTACGTTTGGGCTACGAGCAACGCGTAAGCCCAGAGAAACGAGTACGTGTGCCGATGGGAAACGTGAGCCTCGCTTTTTTGGCTGTTCCCCTCCCACCCTTCTGCATACGGATCTAGGAGGAGGGCTTTAACTGGAAACAAAACCCCAGCTGCTGGAAAAATGCATCTTTCCATTTACTGCTTCCCGAAGCGGTGGCTTGTTTGCATCTCATCTAGCAGGGAGTGGGTGACCGCGGATCTGCTCCTCTTCCCCGCTGCCCCTTTGTATCCCTCCGGGTGGGTTTGAGGGGGTTTGCACTAGAGGCACACGCGTGTGCGTTGGCTTCCTTCTTACCAGAGCTGGGGTTGAATTGCTCATCCTCTTCTACCGATGCCACCCCGCAATTCGGCTACGCGCTCAGCTCGGAGGTGTTTTTGGGGGAATGATGACTTTAGTTTTGTGAGACAAGCTGCAATGGCTTTTTCCCCTCTGATGCTGTCCGAAAGAGAATACGTATGGGTTATATCCCAAGGTGTTTCCTCGTCCTCTCTGGCTCGCCTGCGTTTCTGCCCGGGGTTGTGCTGCCCGGACTGTGCTCACGTAATGTGTCTGAGGGTCTGACCGGGCAGGAACACCAGTGGGTGCCTCCCACCGCACGGAGCACGACGGCATCAAAACGGAGAAGAACAAATCCCTCCCGGTTCAAGGGGAAAATGTGGCGGGGGGGGATGGTGTGTGCGGTGCTGAGCTCAGGGCAGTGTGTGGGTGTACCGCAGCGTCTGTGCTGGGGTGGGTGAGGACGTGGGGCCCCCCTCCCAAGCTGTGAGGGGGTTCTCCATTAGTCCCTTACCTGGGTTGTCTTCAGAAACTGGTGCTCTGTCTTCGCCCAAAAGCGCGTGGGGACAACGGGTCCTGAGGCTCCCTTTGCCTCTGTTTCCCTGTCGGATACGAGTGGTAACTCCTGGGGCAGGATCCGAGTGCAACCCGATACAGGGCTCAAAGAAAACTTTTATATAAAAACTAAAAACCCCAAAAGAAATAAATTTCTTGCAGGTCCTAGAAATCAATTAATAAAATCAGACTAAATAAATCTTGGATTGCACAAAGTTTGCACGTAGGGTTCTCACCTGAGCAGCATCTCCATGTGAGAGGCGTAGAGGTGTGTGCTGATGCTAAAGCTCTCGTTTGGCACAAGTCAAAGGACAAAAGCCAGCCTTTGTTTCTTGTGATTGCCAGCATGGTGAGAATATTTTAATTTCCAAAAGTCTCTGTGTTACTTAGTAGCAATGCAATTATTTTTCCTGGGTTTGTTTGCGGATGAGAAATACTCTCCTAGTGCCATAGCTCGCTAACCCCCTCCTCTCTGCTTCTGCCGGTCATCTGCGTATAATTGCAGTTGGTTTCCTGACTTTTGTTTCCACTTTCTAAAAATAACTTCAGAAATAAGTTTAACGATAGCAGCTGCAGGCGCACCCCGATCTGTCACACTTGGGCCTGCCTCAGATCCCCGCTGTGCGGATGCTGGCCGGGGGTCCGCTGCCGCGCAGTGCCAAGGCTGCCAGCGCTCGTGCCAAGAACAGCCCTGCTGCTGCTGACACGCCGGGCTGCGAGGTTAGGAGACTGCTCCCGCAGGGAAATGTGATGTTATAGCCCGGTCCTTGCAAGGATTTATTTTAAAACTATCATTGTTTAATAATTTCCCTTCAAAAATCAGCTTCTGGGACACCTGGAGAGATTTGCCTGCCCAAAGCTCGCTCTGTCCCATCACTCAAACACATCCATGAACCGCTAATGAACTTTTACAATGTTTTAGCGGCAAAAGAAAACCCCGACGACTTATTCTAGCAAGGGAGGCTGAGTATTGGCTACCACCTTTTCCTCAAGGAGGAGAGGAGAGGCAGGCTGGCTCGGCCCCTTCCTCTGCGGCGGCAGCACTCTTCGGTGGGTCTGGGGCGGCAGGTATTCAAAATACAGCCGTCCCTAGGACTGCGTGCGCAACGGGGTACGGCTTGTGCTGCGTGGGGTTAAAGCCTGTCTCGGGACCAATCCTCCTTTTGCTTCTCCTCCTCCTCTTTTTTTCTTTTTTTTAATTGTGAACTGAGGAATACTGTGGGTGGCCACTGGTAAATCTCTCCCACTGCCCTGAACCGGATGGGTGCGAAGGGAGCCCGGCAGCCCGTGGGAGCACCGAGCATCCCGGCAGTAACCTCGCGGTCTGGCACCCGCTCCCCTCCGCGTCCCAGCAGAGCCGTGGGATGGGGGACGAGCACGTATAGGAGCTGATGTTTATGAGCCTGACTTCTTACTGGAGGGACGAATAGCCCCTCGTTACTAGGAGCAAAGCAGTGGTCTCCTGCCCGCGCCGCTGTGATCCCAGGCAGTAAACCGAGACCTTGGTAACTTCAGCACACGGGGCACATTTTGTGATTTACAACTAATATACAGCCTTGCCGGAGCTTTCACAGCCACTCCTTGTGCTCTAGATAGATAAGCCCAAATCCTTCATTTGAAATGCCAGCAGCAAGACCCTTGAAGAGTTTATGCAACGTCTTCCCGTCCCTCCTGCCCCGCTGCAGCTCCCTTCTCTCCAGGGATGGCGACAGCCCAGACTAAAGACATCTTGGATTCTAAACGCTCGAATGTTGTGCCTTCCCCCCCCCCCTTGACTTCCAGTTGAAAAAGATTACAAATAATGTTAAATAATATAGTTTATAACCTCAGGGCTGTTTTCAAAGGTGTATAGACCAGTTGTCAACAGGCAGAGAGGTAGGGAAGGGAAGGGAAATTATAGGCTGCACAAAAGAGGAAAGTAAAAGTGAAAGCTCCATAAAAGAAAGTGGAACTATTATGGAGCAAAATGCCAACTCATTACAAAACAGCCAAATAAGAGAGAAATACAGCTTTACCCGTAATAGCAGTTTACAAGGGAACATTGTATTGCAACATAACGGTGGTGCTATAATTTGCTCTAACAACTCCAATTATGCCTTTTATTGATTTGGCAACACATTTAATAGGAGTAGCCACACCTCTTGTGTTACAAATCATTAAAGGTGTTGAACAGTGTAATTTTAAAATTGTCCTTCTCCTACAGATGTCAGTGTGACAGCATAATTTCCCCTGATTTCTGCTATGTAAACAGCGCGTTACAGTAATTTCCCCCTTACAAAGCAGAAATGTTGTCAGCTTGGGTTTTTTTGTGCAGAAACATCCATTTAATATTTTCCCCCCAGTCTATTCTCCTAATTGCTGGGTTTTTTCCCTTTTTTTTCCTCTTTCTTTTTTTCTTATCTTCGGAAAATAAACATGCTGTTTTGCCATCTTCTACAGCAACCTTAATTGCTACTTAAATCTTCAATATGCACTTAACATTGGGGAGGTAAAACCCTTTTGGTTCAATTCTGTTCCACTTCACTCAAGTAGCGTTTCAGAGCTGGTTAAAAGCCACGTATCTCCTGGTAGCGATTCTGACAGGTGATCGCAATTCCAGTACCGGTTTCCTTGCAAAACTCAATGCGTCTCGGAAAAGAATCAAAACTTTCTAATTTTTGTTTTCTTCCCACCATAGAGGATCTAAATGTTGCATGGGAGTCAAGGAGCGACCTTGCTCATGCTCAAAATCAGTATTTAGGTAGGCGCAAGGCTTTGAGCAGCCTCTCTGCCTGGAACTGGGGCTCAAGAGCCAGGTCTGCCTTTCCTAGACCCCGGACCAAAAGCTTGGTTTTAGGAAAAGCGGGGCAAGATGTAAGACTGGGCAGGGTCTGACATTTACACGCCTTAAAAGCTGAGGTGGTGTTTCTCAGGAGGACGTTTGGAGGATCTCGCTAAGCCAGGCAGAGACCTTTCGTGCTGGCCTTTGCTCCTGGAGCGAGCCAGGAGGACGCGCGTTCCTGCTCGCAGCCCTTCGGCCCCAAGGCGCTGCGGCCGCGGGGCTCGCAGGGGACCGGGCGGACAAAGAATGTGTTTCCCCTCTCTCTTCAAGCGCGTGCAGGCGGTGACGTGTGTAAACGAACCTGACAAGCTCTTTGAAAAACAAATAGAGGCCACCAACCAAGCTTTTGGCACGCCAACACGCCACATGTTTACACCCAAAGTGCCACGTTGCCCTGTTTGCCCGCTCCCAGCGCCTGGCCCCCGGGCAGCAGCCGCGCGGTGCCTGTCGGCGTTCGTCTGGCTCCGGCAAACTGTCTCATTAACAGCTGTGTGGAGGAGCGGAGGGGGGGAGGAAGGGAAGAAGAAAAAAAAAACCCCAGCACCCCGAGGAGGGTGACATTTTTCACGCCGGAGTGAGTAAAGCAGCTCTGTGTCCCGCTGCCAGGGCTGACCCCCGTCCCACCCCATCTGGCAGCCCCGGAACAAAGCGCCGTGAGCCGGCCCGGCGGGGCTGACACTAGCCACGCACCCGCCTGCAGATGGGCGGCCAGGTCTGCCGAGAGACGCTTTGCGGCGTTTCACACGCGTGTGTGCGTGCTGAGGTGCCAGACAGAGCTGCCGGGCTCTGCCCTCCCTTGGCCCCCCCCCCCCCCATTGATTCGGGTGAAGGCAGGGTGCGCAGGAGCATCCCACCCATGGGCGATGCTGGCCGTTGCTGCGGGAGAGAAGGTCCCATCAGTCGGATGAGCAAGGGTGCAGCGGCCGTAAGCAAAAGGCTGACCCGCACGCGTGGGGCTTCCTCTGCTGCCCACGTCAGCGGGATGCCGTGGGGCACCGTGGGGCTGTGTGGGCGTGAGAAGTGAAGCTCAGGTTTGGGAGGCTTCGGTTTTTGGCCGTCCCAGCCATGCCTGGCTCGGTGCATGGAAACGCTTCAACATCTGGAAGGCTTTCCGGCCAGGAAGGCTGGATTGCAGCAGCCGTTGCCAAGCAATCTGCAGGTGCACGAAGGAAAACAACGTCTGGCGTTGGCCAACCCAACCCCTGTGTAATTACCACCCATGCCCGATGATCTTGAATTAAACCGGAAGACGGAGCTTTGGCTCCAGTGGAATCTGGGCAAATAATTAACTAAGAGTGACTTTATTGGATTAATTTAAACTTGTTTGAGGAAATTTGGTGAGCGAAGCTAGTCTGGCTTTTCTCAGACGTGTAAACGCATTTCTAAACAACTCCCGGGTGTAGGCTGGCACCGCAGCGGTGCGTTGCGCTCCGCGTTACGTTCACCGTTCCCGAGGACAGGAGCAGGGTCAGACTTCTGACACCGCCGCTGCGTTTCTGTGAATTAAAAATTCCTTTTTCAGAAGTGTTCTATGGATCCTTGCACAAAATACCCTGCTTATGGAAATGTCCATTCACGCAAAAGGATGGGGCAGGGGGGGGAAGTGTTAGTGGGGTGTAGAGAAAGTTGTTTAAGTCCGAGCCGTGAGTGCGGGGACGGGGGGACGCGGCGTGCGCGGCTGGCACTGCCATCTCCTGCTTCGGGAGAGCTTTGGTTCCTGACGGGGCTGCTGAGGAGTGGAAAACCCACCGAGCCTCCGGCTGCCGAGCACATTGTAGGTGACAACAAGCCGGAGAAGGGAGGGAGGAATGTGTTTTGAAGAACTAAAAGCAGACGGGCTTTGTGACACTGTCGTGTCTCTGCTGTTGGATAAGGGGACCGACGCACTGAGCGGATGAATAATTTACCTGGGAAAAGAGCGGCAAAATTAAAACCTAATTCTCAGAAGGCATCAAACCGTTGCTTCTTCCGAGAAGTTTGGCTGGGCTAAAAAAGCTAAATACAATGGGCTTTCACCCCTTTTAGCGAACAACAGGCGAGTCCCCTCGGGCCCGCCGGCGTCTCTGCGAAAGGAGAGCTGGCTGGGTGCTCGAGGGGGAGACGCGGGCGGGGCGGGGAGCTGCGTGCTCTGCGCCGGGACTCGGGCTGACCTGCGGCTCCGAGCGTGGTATTAACTCCAGGCTTTTCTGGGAAGGAAATTTGTTTTGCTAGAACTAATCATTCGCATGCATTTTTCATTAGCGTTATTATCCCAAAGAAAGGCTGCTGTAAAGTGCTTGCAAGGAGAGGAGATATTTGCTACCTCGAGGGGAATTTTCCAAAGGGAGAAGGAAGGAGGGGAGTGGAGCTGAGCAGTAGCTCCTGTCGGTGTTCTGGTGTGATGCCTCTGCACTGATCTTCCCAATCAGTTCAGCCTTAATACCAAAGCCTGCTCAAATATACAAATGGTAAGGAAAGATTTTGGAGGGTTTATATAGCTTGGTTTGCCTAGGTCTTCTCTGGATGGAAACCGTGAATTATTTTGCTCTTCCTGGTTTAGGCAACTGTTATTAGTGAAAATTATTCCACGTGCCAGGCGCCTCGTCGTTCGCCAGGTTTGTGTTGGGAGTGCAGGCGAGAAGGGACTCCGGGACACCCCATCTGTGACTGCTCTAATGGAAGATGCATGGTGCATCTATCTCCTTTTTTTTTTTCCCCCCCTTTCTTTCCTTAACACGTCCTCCCTCAGGACACTCAGGAGCTCCAGGTGCCTTTTTAAACTATGGTGGGGGAGCAGAAACGGGGTGGCAGATACTGAGGGGACCGCGAGCATCTCTGACCGGAGGGACTCGTGCGCCGAGCGAGGTGGATATGCAACAGGGTGATAAACTGTAAATGCGACCTGCTGGGTACGGATATCGAATTCTCACCGCCCGCGGCAGGGACCCGGCACCGCTCGCCTCGTGCAGCGGCTTCTGCAACGGCGCGGGAGCCCGAGCGGTGAGCGGCTGAAGAGAGGTCCCCAGGAGGGGAGAGGAGGAGACGGATGCGCAGCAGAGTTTCTCTGTAAATGTATAGCGTAGCATAGGTAATTTAAAAATGAGGAAAAATTCTCTCCGCTTGGTGAGGGATCTTTGCCTCAGCGTGGATATAAAACAAATTAGCTGTGATGTAAAGACTCCATGAGTCTTGGAGAGGTTTCACCTGTGATTGCTGGTGTGTGTGTATATATATATATATTAAAAAAAAAAAGTAGGGTGGAAGTGCTTTTCATAATGATTTTGGTTCCATTTAAGGTGGAGATCAGATGCTCCCCAGTAAAGATATAAATTACAAAGGCACTAAACTTCAGTACCAATAAGCTCCCCAAATTTATTTGCATTCGTCATCTGGCAGTTTCATTTACAGTGAAGAAACTTTCACTGTGGATCAGATCTTTTTAATATTTCCTCATAACTTCCCAGTGACAATCAGTTTTTCCATTAGGAGAGATCAGTCACATAAGTAATACTGAGAGAGCCACATGAATACCAAGTCACTCATTAGGAGCAATGCCACTGCCATGAATGCTGAGTGAATAGACAGTGAGGGGACACTGAAAATTAAAGGTTATTCTAGGTTCATTAACTTCTGCACTCCTTTTTAAAACAAAACCTTGGGTGAGAGCAGCCTTTGACTCCTAAACAGGATCTCCTTGTCCCCTAATTTAAAAAATATTAACATTGCTTAACTATTTCCCCTTTCTGCTTAATATGTGCAAGAAAAAAAAAAGAAGTGGTTGAATTAATGTTCATGGAAGTGCCGAGCACAGACAGAACTGCGCGTGGAAGCATCTGCTTCGCTTTCCTTTCCCCGTGGAGCTTTTCTAACGTACCTCTGGCTTGGTACGCAGCGCCTTTTTCTTGTATTGATTAGCCGGGAGGACTGTCTGGCTCCCGGAGCCACAAGCAGGTCCATCCTGCTCCGGCTGGCAGCGGGAGCCTGCGATGCTCCCGGGGGGGCTGCGCTTTCTGTCACCCCCCGTACCCCGGGCGGCCGGGTGCTGCGTCCCACAGTGCCAAAGTGGCTCCCGCTTGGCTCAGCGTCCGGGGAGGCACGGACCTCCCCATCGCCCGCTCGCTCCGGCATCCCTGCCCGTACGGGGGGCTGGGACGGCTCCAACGCCTGGGGGGGTGGGCAGCAGGCAGGGCTTGTGGGGTATCGGCTCTAAATGCCGGTCTTGATTCTCAAACGAGGATCCTGAGCACCGCATCCTAATCCTTCTCCTGACCTCCTCGGAAGCGTTGTTTAACATCAACTTACAGCAGCGTATAGGCAACCCCGGTCAGTCTAATGCAGCCATTAACAGTGCGTGGTAGTCGGATAGCAGGTCCTCAGCGATGAAATCTGATGTTTTTAACTGAAACGCGCTTTCCCCTGCTCGCGTACTTAACCAAATAGGCAGAATCCCCTCCCCGGAGCAGTGGGTGAGGCGATTGCAAACCGCATTTCTAAAGCCCTTGGTAATTCCTGGCTGGAGATATGAGCGAGTAGCTGTCAGCAGCTCGCTGTAAAGCCAGGAGTAATATTTCTTCCTTATGAAGTCTCATTTCTACTATTTTATTCTGATTTTCTGTTTGCGTACATGATCTGTCTTTAGCCAAACAAATAGAAAAATAACCTGAAAGTAGTTTGGTACCAAAAAAGTAGTTTGGGTCTGCTGCCACCTCAAAGGCAGCGGGTGCAGTAGGTGGGATTGGGGCTGACAAAGGTGATGGTGGTGGATGTTAGAGCCTGCAGAGAAAATGGCACGTGGGTGGTCAGAAAGAACAAGCTGTCCCCAAGCTGTTTTCATCCCAGGGCCCAGAACACCGCTACGCTTTCCTGGACCGTTTTTCTAAGCCTTTGGGACGTTATCCTGTAAATGTCACTCATGTAGGAGCGATCTTGATGGGTGACGTGCAGATTGGTTAAGGACCAATGGACAAAAACGGAGTCTTCGCGTATGGATTGGCACACAGGAGGAACGACTACACAGTCCGACCCATGATCGTTGAGTTCCTTTGTTGATCCCAGACAATTATTACCCCAAAGACACGACGACTTTGGTGATGGAGAAGAGTGACTATGGAGTCCCTGGGAGGAGCTTTTGTTTGGAGGGGAGTAGAGGTGCCGTGTAAATGGTCTTAAGGGAACTGTGACACTGCAGTTGCCTTGCTGGTGCTTATCTCCTCCTCTGGACCCTTGTTTTTCTGGATTTGCGTGTTGTGGTTGTTGCTGAGCAGGAGTTATCAGTGGACTCTATGGGCTGGCTTGTCCATCTTTATTCTGTCTCCAGAGCTGCAGCCTTGATTTAGGAACACTCCAAAGCTGTTTCCCTCTGTCTCCCTCTCGCGTAGTGTCAAGCGCATCCTAAATTTCATTTTCTTCACTTGGGGCACGTACAGTATGGCTGGGAAACCCCAGTGGAAAATGCCCGCTGAGTGGAGGTGACTCAAAGGCACTGCAGGCACGGTGGCCCAGGCAAGGTCAAAGCTCCTTCCCACCTTGCCCGAGCATCTCCGCCACCTTCCTCTCGTGGCGGGGGAGGAAATATCTCACCAGCCCCATCGCATGTGGCTGGGCTCAGGCGCTGCGTTCCCTCCCACCCCTGCACACAAATTTCCCCAGCTCCGGGCTGCGGACCTCCGGACTCAGCTGCGTGGCGAGGGGCGAGATCCAGCCGCGTTGTGCTTTGGCTCTGCAACGCAGCCTGAATCTGCGCTCCTGCAGGGAGGGGGGAAGAAGCCTCACGTCTTATTTTATTTTATTCCCCCCCCCTCGCCCTACACGGGTTAATCTGTTTCGCTTTTTAACCTGTGAGCGGAAGGAATCCTCAGGCACCCACAACGGGAAGCTTTTGAGCTGGGGATGGGGGAGGCGGGGAGGAGAGAGGATGGGGGAAACGTATGGGAGGTGGGGCTGGCTGGTGAGATAAAATATCCTCCTGAATTTCTGGCTGGAAAATCGTGCTGATGGTGGAAGGCGAGAGGTTAAACTGCGGCAGAAAAGTTTGTGTCAGCCCTTTTTTGATTTCTCCCTTCTACAATTGCCACCTCCTTTTCTCTCCTTTCTCCCCCCGCCCCGCCGTACCATACCCCCTCCCCGTGTGGAAAGAAGGAGGTTTGCTGTCTTTGTATTTTAACTGTAGCAAAAAGATTAAATTGTTTACGAGCTGCAAGCCCTGGCTGCCTGGATGAGCTGGGAGAGACAAAGATAGACAGTCTAATTCTCCGGTGTACTTTGTGCTTCCGTCCCCCTGCGCTGCCACTAATTCTTTTATCTGGCCCCAACACTCCTGGCATTATGTGCATTCATAAAAAAAAAAAAAAAAAAAAGG
>VXBL01008294.1:841241-875343 GCA_013400195.1 Aramus guarauna
AAAAACCCTAACTGAAGCAGGCAAAATTACTGTTCTCTGCGCTTTACCTCTGATAACAATCTCTTGAATACTGATTACTTTTTTTTTTCCCAACACAAAGCGACCAACACAAGTTGGTCTTTAACCCTTTATCTTTAGCAAGCAGAAAGACACGAGGAACATCTTACTCAGTTGGAAAAAAAAAAAATAGCATACAGAAGAATTACTGTTATCTCCTAGCCAGAAGAGGAACAGCAGAGATAAGAAAAGCCTGAAGAATTAAAAGGAACGTTGCATTTGGGCTGTAAATTCGTGCTGAAGCTGGTTCTATTTGTCTGTCACTAGGGTTCATAATTTTTCGAGGTTGTTTTGATAGACTTATTGTGAAGACTGCATAGAAAACTCATCAGCATTTGTTGCCTCTGAGCATTATTGTCAGTGGTAACCGCATGGTTATAGACTGGAGGAAGATAATGGTTGAAGTATAAAGGAGATAAAGGCAAAACCTCTTCTCATTAAGGGCTATCTCCACCTCTGCAGACTCTACACTATTGAGTGACTGGCGCTAGTGCATTGGGCATAAATTATAGCAAAAAAACTAAAGGCAGCATCATTATTTCGAAAAAGTTATAATGACATGCCACAAGCTTAAGACCTATTTACTCCAAAGACCGACAATAAATAGAGAGCGAGCTCACTGTGGAGTGACCAGCGCTGCCTTCCTATCGATTGTACCCCGCGCACATCTGTCTGGAGGTGGGCTGCTCCGGAAAACAGCCTGGCCCGCGTCTCACCACGGAGGGAATCGCCTCCGACCTCTGTCGTACGTACAAACCCCAGAGCCCAAATTGTTTCCCCTGATGGAGGCCAGGGAAGGGACTCATCCACGCCTCAACTCTCAGGAGCAAAAATGTCATTTTGGTTTGAGTTTCAACTTCTGGTTTTGGGAAAACTCATCCTGGCCAGAGCTTTCCCCGGAGGGTTGCACCGAGCCGGTGCGGTCGGAGTAACCTAAAACAGAGGGACGGGACAGCGCGGGTCTGTCCTGTGCAGGTGGCGGTGTCCATTGGTGCCGTTGCGTTGCTTCCTGCCTTTTTGGCTTATTTTTTCCAGATTGCTCTTCTGCAAAGGGACAAAAGTCTCCTTTCCGTTGCTCCTTTCTAGGTGCTGCTCTTTTCCCTTTTCGTCCTCAGTTGCCTACAGTTTGATCTTTTTATCTTCAGTGTAGCGGGGGAAGAATTATGTTCAAATTCAAGCTGGGTCTGCAGCAGATAAAGCACACTCCTTAAGTTGCTTTTACTACACAAGCTTGTAAAAAACCCCCAAAAACTCTCTGTGTACCTGTAACACTGATTATCTAGAGCGTTCACGGGTGCTTTCTAAATTGGAATTAGTTTCCGACACCTCTCTGAGGAGGAGGATTTTTTGCAGCTGGAGAAACTGAGGCGCTGAAGCTGGGTGAAGCTGTGAAGGTTTGCCGGCAGTGCCGCGCTTTGCCAGAGCCGGGTCCCAAAGCCCGGCTTTAATAACTAAACCAAGTGCCTTTTTAGTGATTGTGCTGGATTAGCGGCCCTAGAGGCTCCTAATCTGCTATCCATATGGCACACGCAGGGCACGGATCTACCCGCTGATCTTCCATTGTATTTCAGGGCTGATTAGATGGGACAGTCCCCTGAGATCAAAACCCAGTATAGTCTCCCCAGCCCATTCATTTTAGATTTGCTACCGCAGTGCCCGAAAGGATGCAGCTGCCCTTGCTGCTTCTCTCCCTCTGCACCGTGGACCGTGAAGTGCTGTCCTCTGCGTGGGTCAGAGCCCACTCAACGCTCTCCTGACATTGCTAAATTCGTATGAATTTTCCATCGCTGTAGGAGGGTTCGGGCAGGAGGAGCCGTCGCTGCGATGGCTGCTGAGCAGAATATGACCCTGGACATGGGGCAGGCGTGGGATGTCGGGACAGAGCAGCAGCTCGCTGGGGGTCTCTGGGAAGTGCTCTGGCATCGTGGGCTTCCCAAGAGCTCCGCAGGCATCGTGGCATCCCCACCCGAGCACCAGCCACGCATCTCGGTGCTCCCGCGTGAGGGCGTGGAGCTGGTCTGTACGGTCCTGACAAAGCGAATCCCGCGCTGCGGGGAGAGGAGGGATGCCACTGCCATTTCTCCAGCTGCGCCTGGAAGGCAAGGCGCACGATAGCCCCGGTATTTGTTCTTTAATCAGGTACGATCAAGCGGATGCCTAGTGGTGTATTGACTCCATCTATAATTCTGGAAGAAAATTGTGAGGAAATGTGAATTCTGGTTTCATTTCTGTAGCTTCCCAGTGAAATAGTGCCTAGTCTGCAGGGAGATAAGAAGAGCAATAAGGCTGTTGCACTTGATTTGGAGGTTGTTCTGCTCTTGCCACCAACTTACTGATAATTTTGTGTCTCACTACACATCAAGGCAGGCCGAAAAGTTGGTTGTTGATATCTGGTCTGCGCTCCCAGCTTCAACTTTGTCATCCGCACTGAAATTAGATCGTGGGTCTGGCCTCCAGTTCAAAAGCAAAGTTGTGCGAGGTCTTTCTGACAAACCTGGGGCTGAAACAAAGGAGATGCTGAGCATTCGCGCTGGCTTGGGTCTCGGTAGCGGCGAGTGGGGTGTTGCAGCTCCCGAGCACGACGTTGTTGGGATCAGAGCCCTAACGAGGCCGGTGGGCAGCGTTCCCCGCCGCTGTGCAGGCGTGCAATTCGAGGAGGATTCGGGCGTTTGAGTGAGAACTAAGAGAAGCTCAGGAATTTCCTTGCAATGCCTTTCCTGGGATGACTGGCAGCAGGAGGGGAGGAGGAGGTTGCTCTGTAGACAGTGTTTGTGTCTCTGTCCTGAGTGGGCTTTCCAGATTGATGATAACCCCAGGGTTGGCTGAAGAAATGTCACTCTAAATACAGGTATCGACCTCAATAGAAATATTTTCATTTCACAGTGTGAAATGCCAACAACAATATCTACCTGACGGCTCACAGATTATAATATCTGTTCCTTACCAACATGGGTACAAGCCTTCCATTCAGGCTTACAATAAATACAAACATGGGTTGCAGTAATATTTCATTTTTGATGGCATAGCCGTGGGTTTTGATTATATAAATCAGGCTTTAGAAAAGGAATACAGCTTTGTGACGGACTGAATAAATAAGTAAATGCAAATGTAAAAGTCCTTACAAATAATAATAATAAAACCCACGGCTTTCGAATGGACATTCAGGATCAACTAGAAAACATTGCACTCTTGGTGTGAATAGGAGAAATCAGTTGGGTGCAGCATGCAGGCGGGTTCCTGATAAACTAATGCTCCTTCACACAATTTACAATCCAACTGAATTCATTTGCATGACAAAATTGGCTCGGGTATTCATGTGTTGCAGCAAGACAAGTGTAACATTACAAAGAACAAGTAACCATGGGGAAGGTTAATGCAGACAATAAGGAAATACAATGACATGAATCGGGTTCTTCTTTTGCCAACCTTTTATCTGAAATAGAAAAATAACAAGCTCCCACCCCCCATTCCTCCTTGGGAATAAAAGAGTTGTTTTATGGAAAGGGGAGGGAGGGAGAAAATGTGCAAAGTTGGCAAATAAAGATCTGTAATTTCCCTTTTTCTACTTCATGGGTTTGAAATGTGTGCGCGTGTCTGCGTGCGTGCAAGGAAGACGGGAGAGACGAAGGACAGGGTACCGTTGTTCTGGAGCAGGCGAGCGGGTTGATGTGACGTACAGCCAAACGGAGTCGATCCGTCGGTGAAGGACACGTGGCTGGTGCTGTGGTTAAATGGCGCGGGTAGTTCACTGCCGTTGCGTTGAATCCCATCCTCTTGTAACAGAAAATTTGAGCCCCGTCAGCTGAGGTGCAGCTGGACTGGAATGAGCTTTGCGGGGCGCTGACTTCTCTGGAAGGGTGTCGTAATGGCGCTCGGGAGGCACCGAGCATTTGTTGCAGTTCAAGGAGATGTTCGGATTGCCTGTATGGGAGTGGGCGTCTTCTGAAGATCACGTTCCCAACCGGCCTCTCGGTACTTGAAAATCCAGATTACGACATAGGCTTCTCTGAATGCAAACAATTTTTTTTGCCCATGTGAGCGGGAGTCCACATGAGACTACTCTGCCATTAGGCACATGACGCTTGGTGATAATTTATTCAGAGTTTCATTTGGAATGACGCGATAGAATTCTTCATTGCAACCTGAAAAGCGCATTATTAGGTTTTTTTAGTTAATGCTTAAAAAAACCCAACTGTAATGGTGGAGAATGTGTTAATTGCTCCCCAGGCATTTTGGTGGTTAGTTTTACTTTGCAGTTTAGTGTTCTGAGGACTTTCCCGTAAGGCTCAACATGTAGTTTATTACCCCAAAAAAGGCAATTTCAGCAGGTGTCAAACTATACAGAAATCATAAGCTCAGGCATCATCTTGCCTAATGTGAGCACTTGAAAAGTTTGTCAGCCAGGGTTAGCTGCTCATCTTGACTTCTTGTATAGTTACTGGTGGACAGTCTGGACCTGCTTCGCCTGACCTGCAAAGCTACTGTGGTTCCACTGGTCTGGAAACTCGCATCTGCCTCTTCTTCTTCTTAGGAACATGGCTTGGAGCACACCAAAAGGGTTTTGGTAGCTCCTAGGTCAAAGAGCTGCCTGGAGAGCCAGGGTGGAAGAGAGCTGAGGCTCAGCCTTGGAGGGCTTTCCCAGGCTCAGAGAAGTCTGAGCTCCTGGACGCTGTGGTCTGATGCTGCCTTTAGCTCACAACTTCACTTACGGTTGCTAGCGCTGTGCAAACCTCTTGCAGCAGGAGAGGCTACGTTAAGTGCAAATTCTAATTATTCCAGCCCAGAATTGCTAGGAGCGAAGAGCTGTGCTGGCTAATTGGCTAAATGCTTAGTGCATGGGGGAAGCTGTCTGGGAACAAGGACCACGTCACTCTCTGCAAGCAGACGGCATCGTTTCCCTCATTGTTCTCGAGCTGGAGTGCTGAGCTCCCTTTCCAGCCGGG
This sequence comes from Aramus guarauna, assembly GCA_013400195.1. Lineage (NCBI taxonomy): Eukaryota > Metazoa > Chordata > Aves > Gruiformes > Aramidae > Aramus > Aramus guarauna. The sequence continues at coordinate 846,242 of VXBL01008294.1, forward strand.
ATTAGAAGCTCTGACATAGGCACTCGCTAAGTACAAGGGCCCCTCTTTAGATCAGCTTTGCTCAGCGCCGCAGCAGGCTTGTCCCTCAATTGCCATCTGCAACAAATCTGTAACAAGTTGACAAACGACTAATTTTAATTTAATCTTTCAGTTTCCAACTTAATGATGGAAAAAAAAAAAAAAATCCAGGGGAAGGAAGTGCTCACCCGCATCTTCCCTTCACACCGTTCACTCAATGGGGGAGTTTCAGTGCAAAAATGGTTAGGAGCGCAATAAGTGCCTTACATTTTTGAATTAAATTTAACCCCGGGGTGCCACTGCTTCAGAGCCTTTGGAGGCAGAGTTGTAAATCATGGCAGCAGATTCTGCTTCTGATGAGCACTTCCCATCATGATGACATTTAAACTATTAATTAATTAGGAGAGAGCAAGATGAGAAGATTTGGAATTCTCCCCTTTGGATAATTACTGTCGAACACATTTGTTACTGTAATGAACGAACAGGATGTGACTTCAGCCAGCACGTTCTCCCTGCATGTATGTCTTTTCACATTCTTCTTATTATTCTTATTATTTTAGCCTGCCTTAAAAGGAGAAAGAGGATATTTTTTTTCCTTGCAACCATAGATAGGGGTCATTCGTGTTTAGCATTTTGACAAAGCTGTGGTTGGGAAGGAGGAAATAGATGATGAGCGTGAACGTGACTATCAGATACGCTGAGAGCCAGAGCCTGGCGGGCACGCAGATCCGACTGGTGGCTTCCAGTTGGGCAGCTTTAGGTCATTCATCCTCTTACCGAGCCCATCAAAGCCGGTGGCAACCTTCCTCTTGAAACTTGTTTTGAAAAGAGATCCTGAGTCAGGTGCGTGCGGTGGGCTCCTCGGCACGGGCTGTACAGCGGGAGCCTGAGAGTCCTGGTGGTCCCTGGACACGCTGCTGCTCCGACCGAGATCCTTTCCGTAAACCTCGGAGGAAGCTGAGAAGTGGACGCTGTCAGAGACTGAACCCTGACAGCCAAGATCTCATTGGGCTTTGTCTGTGCCAGGAGCTGCACTGAAGCTCCACCAGCGCTGCCCTCCTTCGCAAGCTGTCCTTCTCTCCTGGTCAGAAAGGCTTTTGAAAGCTTCCCTGGTTTTCCCTGTTTCTAAAGGATTTTGTCCTCTCTAAGAGCAGAGTCAGTGCTCACTTACGGCATCTCTGCTTCCTGCTAGCAGAGCTCCTTGTTTACTTCTCTAGTGTTAATATGCCCTTTCACAGATAATCAGTCTTGCTCGGCAGGATCAATTAAAATGAAGTGGGGATGCTCCACGTACGTTGGTCTGGAAATTTAACTCCAGTTGTACTCCCACGTCTAAACCTGCATTTGCAGAACTCCTGGGCTAGATTATCACGGTCTCCAGTGACTGTAACAGCACTAACGATTTAACAAAAGGAATAGGTTCATATTGGCTTTTAGAGGGTAGTTATTAATTACAATCATCAGTAACGTGAGAGGTTTAGGCAGAACCTCCTTACTGAGGACATCGGCTCTGAGCGCATCAGCAAGAGATGTCACGTAGGTGGTTGTCACCTTTCCAAACACGGCACGGGGATGCTACGGGATGCCGCAGTGGGTGAAGCGAGACCCTGCAGTCCTGGGGAGGCTGGGGGTGCTTGTGTGGAGCTGGGGTCCCCCCTCAGCAGCCCCCTGATGCCCTGAGATGGAGAGCCTGTGGGTGTGCTGGTGCTGTGCTTTGAGCCGCTGGAGCTCCCCGAGAGCTCCCCGGCACGCTGGGAGCCTGGTTTTCCTCTCACGCTGTCTTCAGCTGCACCGGCTGGCCCTGGAGGATTATCCTCAGGCGAACTGATGATTTTTTTTGTCAGAGAAACATTTACATTTCTTATTTTAAGCAGAACTGTCTCTAGGTACTTCTTTTTCATCTTACTCATTTTAACCTTCCAAAGAGAAGTGCTTTTTTTCCTCCTGGATGTTTCCATGACCTATTGATATTTTTCTGTTTAAATGTCTCTGTTCAAAGTTGTCGTGGTGATTCTTTGGTGTCCTACATGAAATTAGTTTGGGCCCCCCCCTAAATTCCTGGTGTATAAATACCCACCTTGAAAGAACTGCTGTGCTTTAGCCTGAATACGTGCTGTCTGTAATCTCCAAGGGCTCCGACCTTCAGGGCTGCTCTCACCAGTGCAGGCTCTGCTCAGTGATCAGGGAAACGGGGACGTGGATGGCTTGAATTTTTTTCATTTGCCAAATTTTCTTTAATTGCTGCTGCTGTTTTGGAGCAGAGAGTTGAGCCCGGTCGTTAGGTCCAGCCCCGTCACGTGCAGTGCCGGGCCAGATTTTGCTAGAAGAGGGTTGTTTTCCAGTGCCCTTGACTTGACAAAGGCAAACCTTTGGCGTGGAGCTGGGGGGACGCGGGGCCGTCAGCCGGGCTCGCGTCCCTGCGCGTCTCGCGGTAGGGTTGGCAGAGCTGCCGTTCAGCCTCTTGCGAATGCCTCGTATAAAACAAAAGCCCTGGTGTGCGCGTGGTGTCGCAGGCTACGGCAGCGCTTTGCTCGTGGTTGGTAGACATCTACCTTGATGGGACACGAGCAGCTCTGCTCCCGCAGGATCCGGCTCCTTCCTTCGGCCGCCCGGGGAATTCACCATCATCGCTCCTATAGCCCAGGGAGGACGCTGGGGATCGCGGGGCTCCGCTGCCTCTGAGCTTCACGTGGTTGGTAAAGGCGCGTTAAATCCTGATCCTGCATCGGGAAAGTCGAATGGGTGGTTTGGGCTTTGGTAGGTGGATTTTCACAGGAATCGGGCCACTTGAAGGTCCACGGTCATCCTTAGTAGACAGAAGATATCATAGAAGTTCCTATAATGGAAAAGACCATCTCCAGCTATTTCATCATAACTAAGTGTATGGATTTTAATATGAAATATCGTTGTCCTAAGAGTGTTTTCCTTTTTCATCAGAACTTTTGTCACTTGGAACACTGATCTTTTCATAAGCAAGCTGTAGACCTTTCACTGTAAAAAATAGAAATACTGATTTCTTTTCTGGAAAATCAGATACTTTTCCTGGTAGGAAAGGAAATCCTCTTAACATACTCTTGCAGGGGAATGATAGCAAAATTTACAGGGTGTTTTTGTCGTTTTTGTTTTTTTTTTTTTTTTTAATAGGGATTCAGAACGAAAGGTTCTGGCGTGGCTCTTATTTCTGGAAAACCCAAACAAAAACATACCAAGCCCTTAAATGACAGCTTTTTTTTTTTCCCCTCCCTTCCAAGTATAACTCGTAAATTATTTTGCAGCTCTGAGCTCCCTCGACGCTCTGTCACTCCAAGTGGTTTAGGACAGTAGGAGTTGGTGATGTCCTCAGCCGTACCTCGAGCAGAACGCTCTCTTTGTTCTCACCTTTGCTGTGCTGGGGGGTAGCTGGGGTGAGCAGGGCTCAGCGCCGGGCTTTGGGACCCAAGTGCCCCAATTCTGCTCCCAGATGTGTTGTATAATGAATGAGTTTAATTGCATGCCTCTGCCAGTGCCCAGGCCAGAGATGGGGACCCAAAATGGGACAGACAGACAGACAGACACGCTTTTACGCACACCCCCGCAGGGAAATCGGTGCTGGAGGAAAGGTCATCACAAGGTGGGGTTTGGTTTATTTAATCATAAGCGCTTTTTTCCTTCTGATTTTAAGTTCTAGTGATTTTTTTTAAAAAAATTCATAATTAATTTGACAGAAAATATTGGGCCGTATGTGGAAATTTGAATCTAAATGGGAGAGTGGAGAAGGAGTATGGTAGAATTAATTTGTGCTCTGGTATCAGCGAAGATGATACCAGAAACCTTTGGAGACAGGTAAATGCTTCGTATGTGAGTCAGAAAACATGCAATCAGTCAGCAACAATCGTCTTTCTGGAGATTCTAGATACTCCGTGCTTCAAAGCAAAACCTGGGTTTTGGAATATTCATTCTCCGATATTCAAACATCCAACTTTGTTCTTCTAATTATTATTATTATTCTTTTGATGTTATATCAGACAAGTGCCATAAGGGTCTTAAAAAGGGCAAAATAATTATTTCCTTTATATCCCAACGCCCGTGTGATGCGGAGGCTTTGGTGGAGAAAGGAGTATTTTTTTGACAAATCCAAAGGGGGAAGCTTGGCAACATGGTATAGTTGAGTGTAACCATAAATAAAACCCTGTGTGAATTCCCCCTTGGAGACACTACAGATCTATTGAACAGGGCACCCTCTCTATAAAAATTGTTCTTGAGAGGTAATAGCAAGCTATACATTATGAAAAAATATAGCACAGGGATTTGCTGTACTTGGAGCAAAACTATGAGAAAAATGGTGGGAGGTAATAAGGGATTGTCGTTCCATCCCATTAGAAACGTGTTTTATTCCAGACACCCAGATTTTATCTTCCCCCTGCACCTGAATTAGAAATGAAACTGCCAACTTTCTAGGACGTGCAAGAATCCACACAGTAATGTGTTTTCTTTTTTTCCTTTTTTCTTCCCCCCCCTTTTCTTTTTGGGAAGCTAATTAGGGCAAACGGAGATAAAACACACTGTGTGTTATGAGCTTGTAAATAACAGAAAAGGGTTTCCTTAGGAAATTAGCACTAGGACATACAGGAAGCTATGAAATCAAATGCTACAAATATATACTGTATTTTCTACATAGATTAAAATAATAATAAAAAACCCAGTCATATACAGAAGGGAATCCTCTAGGATTTGACTGGCACAATCCTGTAAAAGAAGAAGTTCAGTAAAAAAAAATCCACTCATTTCTAAAGAAATTTCCCAGATTAGATTTGTAAATCAAAAACCAATATATAACATGCAAGAATTGATCTGTTTTATATTCCTCAGTTACATTTTTGTGAAGCACATTTAGAAGATTTAGAACGTATTTGCGCCTGCTGGTTGAGCCATTATATGCTTGAGTTCATACATCTATTTGTGAGGCTATAAAACAGGCATCGACTACCCATGTAAATTGTGTTCTCCACAATAAATTATATGCATACTTGCAAAAATACATAACTGCTGTTGGTTGGCTTACGTAGACTGAATACTAATGATGTTTAAAGTTGTATTGTCCCTCTTCTCGGGCCTAATTTAGCCTCTACATCAAAAATTATGTAGGAAAAAACACTTTATCCTCTCACTGAGAAATAAAATGGCACTTACGGGCATCCACATATCTTTCTTTTATGAAACACCACCATTTTCATACTAATTTTAGCTGCATAGGGTTCATGGAAAAGTCTGTCTCATGCAAACCTCTTAGGAGACTTCCGCGTGTATAAACACACACACAGCTACATAAAATGTATTTTTGTGGGGTTTGTAGAAACGAACTGGGTTTCGTGCCTGTGATGCACGCTCACAGATAGTATAATCCTTTATGGTACTCAGAGTATTTTTAATTCCTAAAGTTCCGGAGAGTTTTTTTTTAATCCTACCCCAGGGTTTAGTGCAGTACCACGAAATCCTTGCCCGAGGCAGCAGCCCGGTGAAGCAACGCACTAGCGTCGTGCATCTTCCTCTACCTGCCGCCCATCCAGGCACGGCCGGGTTAATTAATTGGTTTTGCTCATATTTCGATTGTCTTAAGAGCTGTGAAACGTGCCTCCTCTCACAAAGGAGTTGGGGCTGACCCCCACTTCACCATTTTTGGGTCGTTTATTCTTGAGCGTGAGGCCGTGCAGCCCGTGCGCCTCTTTGGGCGCTTTACAGGTTTACTGGACGCCGGCGTCCTCGGTGCAGAACCAATGAAGGTGCCGTGGAACCTGCACACGCCGCCTTCCTCCCGGCTCAGTCTTTTTCTGCCCTCCCCTCCTCTCGCACCGCGATATATCGATAAGATTTCCCTATGTCTTTTTCAGTCTCTGTCGTTAACCTGCTGGATTTATTACCTTCACCGTTTATTCTTTCCTCGCCTTTTTGCACAGACCTCTTTCCTGTCCAGGTTTTGCCTCCCTCAGTGCATCTTCTCCATTTTGCCCTTTATTCCCTTCTTTCTCCGTTCCCTTCCCTCCGTTACAAGCAATCCTTCCTCCAGCTACAGACGGCGTGTCGGCTCCCGCAGCCCGCTCCTGCACGCGCGACGGATCGCTGCGAGGTGACCAGGTACCCCCGGCTCAGCCTCTGCCGGTGGGAGAGGAGGATTTTCCCGTCCTTCTCCTTCCCTGCTCGGGCCGTGCGGGGAATATGGAAGCTGTCACACACTTTCTCTCCTGCCCAATGATGTGTAGGAGAATAATATATCCCTTTTATTGGGCTCGCAAATGGGCAGAGGAATGAGAGAAGCAAACTGCCTCCTTTTTCCTCGCCCAGAATATCCTGATTTCCTTTTAACTCCAACGTCTCACCGCCGTCCCAGCTGTAATTTTGCGGAGCCCTCCCGAAAGGTTTAGGCTGCGTCTCTGGGGTCAATCCTGCGCAGGTGCAGGGCCGGCGCTCTCCAGCCACGCAGGGATGTGCTGCACGGCTGAGAGCGGAGGCAGGGCTGCGGGCAGCCCGTGCCGCCAGGCGCGGAGACGCACCGGATAACTCGGTGCTGCTTTTCCAGCCCGACTTTACCGCTCTTGTGCAGAAATGTAGGTTGCGTGCCGTGCCCCGGACTGGCGCGGTAAAACCGGTGCCAAAAAGCAGGTAGCAGAGCTGGCTTTGCCAGGGCCCTGAGCTGGAAAGGGATAAAGGGACGGGGACGAGGGTGCGTCACACAGCGCTGGAGAGGACGCGGGTTTACGCGGGGAGGATGGAGTACAGCTGCCTCAGACCTGCTCGCTGGTCCCGGTCCTGGGTTTCCGCGCCCCAGCTCTGGACGGCTGCGTCCAGCACCAGCAGAGCCCAGCTCGCACCTCAGCGCCAGCTGGAAGGGCCGTGACGTGCACGTCCGTATCATTTTCTATGTTGTTTTTCTTGGGGTGTGATCAAATTTTTAACTTCTGGAGGGGAAAAAAAAAAAAAAAAAGCAGCTTTTCCTGGAAGGGGCTGTGCGGTACGGCAAACAGCACGGTGCGGGTTGCGGGCAGGGGCTGCTTTCGGGAGGCAGGCTGTCTGAACGGCGGTTTGTGGATGAGCAGACCATGCGCGCGACTTCTGCAACCGATTTAGTGGAAGGGTAGACAAAGAAAATTGCACCACGTTCACGCCCCGTACCGCTGACTTATTTGTTATCATCATCCTGGAAATCCTTGTGGCAAAGCCTCGGGGTCGGGGCGTCGCTTGGGAAAGGGTGGCAGAGCTTCCCAAAGGAGCACCCGCTCTGGGGGGCAGAACCGGGTGTCCAAAGTTCCAGAAAAGCCTGAGGTGCTGGAACTCGGTGCTGGGACAGGGAGGTGATGGGTGCCGCGTGTCCCCTTGGGCAGGACAAAACACCCTGCGGCTGGGTCTGGTCACAGCCCGTGAGGGGAGCGTGTGGCTTTAACACCGCGTTTCAGAGTTGCGGTGGCTGACAAAGTAACCTAGATATAATTTTCCTTTGTGTCAGTTCTAGCCACTAAAATTAGTATTAAGAGACAGAGAAAGCTCAGTGGAGTTTTCCCAGTTTATCCTGCGGCTAATCTTTTTATATCTTTTTTTTTTTTCCTCCTCCTTTTTTAAAATCAGGGGGAGGGGAAGCCTTTTCATTCTCTGCAGCTGGCATGTCTGAACTACTAACATATGTGCTTCTTCTACAACATACAGTAGCTTAGGACTTTTCAAAAACACAGAACCCCTGAATCCAATAAAATTGCAAATTTCACTGTATTTCACAATATCCTAAATAAACATGAACAGCGTGCATTTCTCTTTCTGGCATCAAATATTAATCTGTCCGTGGTCGGAAATGTGCTTTCCATCTTGTGTGCGCTCACATTGGGTAAACACTTGGGAGATTGCTATTCCAGACCTTTCATTCTCTCCTAGAGTCAAGAGCATGACAAATTTTTCTCCTAATTACACCTGCCACTGTTTGCCTTCTAATACTGTAAATCCTCCATCACATAGTTTTTCAGATTCAGGATTAGGTTCCTTTTCTGTCATACAAATGATTGGAGGTGCAATATGCAGTTAGCAATGCACATTATGAATGTTTAGGATGGGTTGTTTTTTTTTTTTTTTTTTTTTTGAGGTATCTGCGTGAGCAGAACTAGATCCACGTTCAACTTGTGATGTTGAACCAGGACCTCTGGGTTGGTTTTTTCCAGCTGCTTTGAACCAGTGGAGCCCTCTCCCTCTGTCTGAAAGCACGGCCATGTGCTTGTCTCTGCTTTTCAGTTTATTTGGATTTGTCCCTGGAAATTATACCTTCTCATAGCTCCTCGCGTGCCTCGGTATCTGCGGGAGAGCATGGAGCCGGGCCGCTGGCAGCATCCTCCTCTCTAGGGACTTTGTGCCAGCGTGATGCTCTTTAGCACTGGGATGAGAACACGGTCCCCGAGCGCTGGCAAGGAAGGGGGTGCTTGGTTTTGGGCATTGCCTGGGGGCTTCCCGGCCCCGTGCTCTTGGTTGCGGCATGCAGATGTCATAGTGTCCTCATCTGCTGTTGCCGTCCTCACCACCCACTCCTCCTGTGCTGGATGTTCAGCGTAGGTGTCTCATGTCTTTCTGTTTTGGACAAAGCACGGTGAGACTTTTGTATTGCTCAGGACCCTCTTGTTCTAACATTAAATAACACCAGGTTTGCCCTTCCTGTCCGCAAAAGGTCCCTCATCTCTCCCTGGCAGGAGGAGGTTGAGCCTAAGGATGTAAGCATGGTACCCCAGTCAGTACAGGAGTTCTGGGGGTGGCAGACGGTCCTGACCCGCGCAGTGCTCCTGGGCTACAGCAGGACCTTGGTGGGCAACGTCCCGGAGGCATGCGAAATCCAATGCGATGTTTCTGGAGGTTGTGTTGCGTTTGGTTTGGTTTTGCTTGTCTTTTTGAAAGTCAGAATAATTAAGAGCAGCCAGTGAAAACGTGTGAACGCAAGTCAGAAAGCGGTGGGGTACCAAGCGGTTCTTGCAGGCTGCCCTTCCACAAGACCATCCCTCCGCTTTGCAGGTCGATGAGCGACGGGGGCAGCAGTCTCTGCTGGTTTTCTCCTGCTCTGGCTTTATGTTTAAGTGAAAGTCTCTTGGGCAAAGAGGCCGATTCGCTTTGCTGGTACAAATCCTCCATTAACGTGTTACAGCAGGGGGGCAGAGAAATTGGGCCAGCTCGGAGCTAATCGAGAGTTAATACAGAAATGATGAGCTGATAGAAAATAGAGTGCGTGTGATACGGGTGAAGGACACGCGGCGATGAAGAACAACAGCGGTGATGTCCACGGTGCTTGTCTGTGTGGTTAAATTGGCCGTGAAAAGAGTTTGCACGTTACCTTGGGGTGCACAGGTGTCCCACAACCAGCGTGCACGCCATGCAACGCAACGCGTGCAGCAGGACGCAGGCAATACGCATCATTCCTGCACCTCCAGCAAACGACGCAGGTATTCAGCGTGCAGCTAGGAAGGTCAGGCTAACGCCAACGGCACCGGCGGTGGGTGTGCGGTGGTGTGGAAGCAGAGGACGAGTTCGTGTTTGCACTAATTTTGCTGCACCGGTTTGCAGCGTGTGCGGGGAGGCTTGCTGTGCCAGTGCGCGGCGGTTTGAGCGCTAGGAATAAATAGAGGACTTGAGCCCAGAGAGATGGAGTGAAACAATTTATTTGATTACTAGGTAAATAAATAAGCTAAGCTCCTTGTGGATAGATGCGCCCGTGGTCGCTCCGTGAAGCGGTACGTTTCTCTGTTTGCCTCTCAGCGCTTTTTTAGCCAACTGCCAAGGAGACAGTAATTCCTTTCCTCCCAGCAGACTTCAGAAAGTTACGTATTTTTTTTTATTGGAAACCTGGGCAGAAGGGAGGAATTTGGTTGATTAGAAATCAGTCTCGGTTTTCAAAATGAAAGTTAAAACATTGTCCTCTGCCTGATCTATTTCACTGCAAGATTTCGGATATTTTGGATTCTATTTTTCTCTGAAAAGCTGGAAGATTGACTAAATTAACATTTTTCTTGTGTGGTTTTCACTTTGGTTGAAAAGCTGTAGCTTGCAGGAAAATTGTTTTATTTATTAATGATCTAAAACCGTAGTCTTTCTTCCTGGCTGCATCCCTTCAGGACTACCCCTTGACGGTAACCTACAGAATGAGTACCTCCAGCTTTGGGTGGGGCACGCTCGATCCACGTTCTGATGTACGTATATTGGATTATTACCGCACCCCAAAACAGGTGTGAAAATAGTACTTTTGTGGCCGAAAGATAAACCTGCATTTAAAAGGAAAAAAAAAAAAAATCCACTCTTGGTTTTCTAATGGTCTGCAACCGCAAAGGGGACCTCTCGCCGTGCTTGGCCCTCCCTGCTTTCCTTCCCTTCTCCTACTCCATGGCGCGTTTAATTACTGGGCTCTTAGCTGATACCGTTTGATCAAAAGAGGTTGCTGTCATCTGGTGGCTGGGCAAAACATGGCAAAATTGCCGTCAATTGAGCAGGAGATGTGGCTGATGGTGAGGCAGGGCTTTCTGCAGCACGTTCTGTGGTTATTAGAGGGAGCAAAGTCTCAACCGGCTGCGGAGGAGTGGGGAGCCCTGTGCCACCCCCCGGCCAGAGACCTGCAAGAGGGGGCACGGGGACGGGTCTGTGGCTTGGCGTGGCTCCGTCGGCTTATCCCACGCGAGGACTCGGGTCTCTTATGCTCCAAGTAAATCGTTCCTGCTGCCCTGCGGGGATTGTCAGCGATTCAGCCTGGCTTGTGCATCGGCATCGGAGCGGCACGTCCCGACCAAACCTGCGCTTCATCAATGGACCCACCTCTGGGCTGCAAGGAGTTAAATCACTGGAATTGTCTCTTTGGTCGAGTTCTCTTTCCAAGTGAGAGGTTTGGAGATGTTTTAGCTGACCGTAAACAATTCCCTTTACGTAGCTTAGAATTCAAGCTCCTGCGAAAGGAGGATTTGAGCTTCTCATTTCTCTCCCGGATGGAGACTCCAAGCACCAACTTTGCTCCCTGCACGAGTCCTGGGGCTGATCGATCCTATCGCAAGGCTGACACAACCTCACCCGTAGTGCCCCAACCAGCCGCCGCAACGATGGAGAAGTGCCCGCGCTATTGCAAAATCCATTCTGTTCAGCGCTGGATTTCTTCCAGTTCTTCAGAAAGCAGCAAACAGCAGCCGCTGCTACCAAAAATCCTATTTGTGCCTGATTGCCATCCCAATACCATTTCCAGGGGTGACAGGCATAGCAGAAAGGGCTGGGCGGAGGCCAGCGTGGGCGCAGCCTGCATCCCGGCCGCGGTGATTTACGGCGACTGGCCGCGGCGGGGATGGTTTGTGACTGTGACCTGGTTGTGACCCCGGCAGATAGCAAGGCGACGTTTCCGTGAAACACAAACAAAAGGTTAAATGCTCCAGTTCTTGGCTTAGACAGAGCCAATCATTCTGAAGAGACTGTGTGTCCCCCCCCTTTAATTGGTTCTTTATTTCATGTAATATTTCTTTCGCTCGCGTGTGCGCTCTCTCCCTCTCTCTTGCACTTGTACACGCAAACTCACCCGCTCCTTAAAACATCTTAATAGCAGCCACTTTAAAACTATGCGGCAGCTATTTTCTAGACCTCTTTACAAGGGGCTGGATAACATCTCCATCACACGTGGCAAGTTTAATGAGTTAAACCTCTCAAGGGTCTCAGCGTTCGCTTGCAGGGCTGCAAACGCGATTGCCCTATTTTTCGGGGGGTGGAGAGCGCCGTGCCTGGCAGAGGGCTCTGGCTTTGGCAGCTCTCGCCCCGGTCCCAGCGTGGGTACCGCGGAGGCATCCCTCCCTCGCAGCCTGCTAACTCCGCTCTTGAAACACGAATGAGTCAGAGACAATATGTTGCAGATCAGCAGCGAAGGGAACGTGTGCGCCAGGGAGCCGGGAGTCGCAGGAGCATCGCTTTTGTCTTCTGCCCTCAGCAGGGAGAGGAGCAGGAAAGCTGCAAGCGTCTCCCCAGCTACCTGCTGCCCCCGTCTCCTCCTGCCCTTGCCCAGCAGGAGAAATCGAACGCCAAAGGAAGAGGCTGAAAAGCATGGAATTTGTGTGCTTACAAGCATCCAGAAAAAATTCCCTTCTAACCCACTACCCGGTGCCCGCTGCAGTGCCGTCAGCCCCGCGTGCTTTTCTGAAAGTGCGTATGGCAGAGGTAAAAATGGAAATGTTCAAAGCTTGCCCTGGTAAGGAAGGATGACAAAAAAAGCCAGAGGCGGGCGGCTCGGGTTCCTGCCCTCTGGCTAACCCTTACAGGAAAGGGTTAAAACAATCCGCATTTAAGGGGCAGACACTGCTCTGGTGTCACACCTACCTACTTCACAGCTGATGAACTGGCTCTGGGGCAGGTTAGTGACGTGCCCCAGACCAGGCAGGGAATTCGAGGGGGTTTATGCTAAACAGGACCAGCTGCGACAATCCACGCTGGCTTTCCGTGACCAAACTTCCCCGATTCTGCAGAGCTGGGAAAGAAAAACCAGAAGGGAAACCCAGGTGTCCTCACTTGGAGCGGTGTTGGCTGTTCCCGCTGATGAATGAGCGCGGGACATAAACGTTGAACTTTGATTAATTCCTGGTGTCCAAAACCTGCTAGAACTTGGCCATTTGGCCTCATTGAAAGCAGCGCTCAGATGTCACCGTGATAGGAAAAGCAGAAACCACCTACAGCAGCGGCGGCTGTAAAACATCGGGAGAAGAAAGTGACAGCTTGGAGTCATCTCACTTACCATCCCTAAAGGACTGTGCCGGCATAAAGCTGCACGGCATGAACGGGTTTGCTCACGAGTTACATCAACAAAGCTATGATGAATTGAACTAAATGAACTGAGGCAGTCCATAAAAAGTGTTTGCCTTCTTTTTAGTCCTGGAATTGGAGTTTATGAAGTGATTGTTCAAGATAAATAGGAACTGCTGCAATAAGTTCAAACTAGTTTAGAAAACTATATATCCCTATCCCATAAATGGTATTTTTATTTTTTTTTCCCCTCTCTGAGCGCCAGTATTTTTCTTCGGTTTGTTTACATTTTCAAACTCAGGTTTGACCTGAAAAATCAGCGATGTTAATGAGATTTAAAAGTAGCACCGTGAGTTTATGGTACTGTCATTTAATTCGGAGGTTTCAAAGTGCCAGGTTAAGCGTTAATTTCCGTTATTTGCTGGTGCGGCAGGTCAGCATCCATCCGCGGTGAGGCAGCGAGGGGATGGCCACGATTCGGCCGGGCTCCTGCGCACGTGCTGCCCTTCCCCGTCCTGGCACGTGCTGCTCAGCTATCGAATTTGTTACTGCGGGGCTCTCCCTACCTTACCGCCTGTCCTGCACCGAGAAATCAGCATTGCAGATCGAACACGAGAAAGGTAAATCTCAATCTCCCCACAACTTGTCCCCTTCTAACTATTAGAAGACACTCTCGTTAAATGTGAGGAGTTCTATTTGCCTGGGTACCTTGCTGTCTAAATATACTGTGCCTCAGAACAAAGACATTGTAATTCCCCTGGTGAATATTAGAAATAGATGCACATATGTACAGAGCTTTTCAGAATATTGTAATTATATTTATCTTCCTGCTCTTGCTTGTAAATTTTTTTGGTGGAAGATTAAAGCCAGTGTTTTATGATCCGGGCCGTTTTCCTCCATCCCCTTTCAGCAAACTGGCAAGACGTTGTCAAACGCTTCCCGCGTGTCACTCACATTTGTCAGTTTAAAAGGTGTTGCCCTCTTTGCCATAAACCAGTATATAGCGGCAGTAGCCTTTCCCTGCAGTAAATTAAGAGCTGAAGCATGGGCTGAGCTCCCCGCGCTGTCTCGGCATCATCCCCAGCGACACTTGGCCACAGCTTGGACACAAAATTCCCAACGGAGTCTCGGCCGGCGTCGGCGCCCTGGGAAGCGTCACCACCGCCACGCAAACGGTTGCTCGATGCTGTGGTCCTTCTGGAGGAGAGGAGGGGAAATAATTGAGGTTCTAAAATAAGCAGTCTCTCTCTGGTTAGTGTTAATGAGCGAAGGAGATTTAATTAATTTGGTCCGGCAAGTGGGTCACCAGTTTCCCCAGCCAGAGAAAGACATCGAGGATGTGGAACGCAGCAGAGGACGCTGCCCCTCAAATAAACACCTCAGATCAGTGGGTTTTCTGGGCTTCTGCCTTCACTTTATAACCTACTCAAGGCAGCTGGCGCTTGCAACTTGGACCTAGGAAGACACCGGATAAGAAACTCAACCACGATCGGGTGGCTAACGTGGCGGTTGTCTCCCGGCCAATTTCTGCTTCGCGTAACATGGATAATTTTAGCTTGCGTGAAATTAAAATTCCCCCCCCCTTCCTCTTTGCAGCCCCACTTCTTCTCACTTGTCAAAGTAATAAAATGCCAACTCCTCCCAGCTCTGCCTGCATGTAAACAGTGTTAATGTAGCATCAAAACAGCGCGGTTTGAAATGCCGGCTGCCGCTTCCCCGAGGAGCCTGAGCGCAACCCAGGGGAGCGAGGGATGGAGCGCCGGCCTTGACTTCGATTTCTCACTCCTGCTCGGTATTTCTGACTCGAGCTGGTTTGTATCCACCACCTTTTATTTAAACATAGGAGGTTTTTTAAAATTTAAATTAGATCTCGGAAAATAGATACTGTGCACCTTTGTGTTGGTAAGAAAAAGAAGTGGTGTCATTCATGTCAGATAATTGGTGGTTTTAGCTCTCTGCAGAATAAATTACAGCAGTCATATAATGGCCTTTCATCCAATCACTTCTCTACTCCAGATCTAGACTTGAAATGAGGTTTGTTGAAAACATCATTTCAGGGATTATTGACCACAGCAAAACCTTGTTGTACATGTTCTTTGTATGTATTGAAAATACATGAGTTAAAAAGGTAATAGTTGGTGCTTTGCCAGTGAATTGGAAGCTGCTCCCTGGGATCAGCGGGAGGTACGAGGCTCTCGGGGGGCACGTTCAGCCTCTCCTCGCCCTTCGGGAGGAGGATGGGAGGTGGGGGCTCAGTGCTCCGGAGTCACTGGGAAACAGGCGGTACCGTCCTTTTGATGGTTTCTGAGTTCAGATGGTGGGGACCGCTGTATTCAGCAAGAGAGGACTTCATTTAGCCCATTTGTTTGACCAACGGGCAAGCTTTCTGGGGACGTTTTGATATCTTTGACTTCTAAGCAATCATCTTCTGTGTGTTTAAGTGACCGTTGTTTAGGTGATACGCAAAAAGGCAGCACGGATGTGAGGACTGAGTTGTGCGGGTTGCTCTTTAGGGCTTTAATTGCCTTTCTTCTTTTATATATATATATATATATATATATATATACACACACACACACACTCTCCCTTATGCCTGCAGTCCTTGTCCCTTTCTGGGGCCTCTCTGTAGTGCAGAAGTGCATTAGGAAAATCTTATATCAGATGCCAAAGAGTTCAAACCAATCTTTACGTGAGGAAAGGTTAAAAGACAATGTGGTCATAATCTACAAATACCAATGCGGGGAAGAATAAAAGACAGTAAAAGACTCTAAAGCTGAGCAGAAAAAAAAAAAAAAAAAGTATATAACTAGGTTCCATGGTTGGAAACTGATGGCAGAGAAATTCAAATGAGGATTGAAGTGTGTGTTTTGACAGTCACAGTAATTAACCATTGGAGAAAATTGCCAGGGGATATGGTAGATGCTCCATCACTCACAAGTTTTATAAATAAAGGCTGAACGTCTTTATAAAACAAAATGCCTTTTTTTTTTTTTTTTTTTTTAAAGTTGTGGATGAGCCAGAGGAATTGCGTATATTAAATTCCTAGGTCTGAGTTTAGGCCAGAGGCCAGCCAGGAATTGTTCAGTGCATCTCACTGGCGTTTAAATCCAAGGACCTGCTGGTTCGGAGCCCTGGCTTTCGGGTGATACCCGCCCCGGTATTGCCCTGCGCTCTTGAGTCGTTTTTTGCTCTCGCAGGAGTTCGGGGGCTCGGGGGCTCCGGGCTGAACAAAGCCGTGCTTGAGGAACGTGACTGACCCCACCGAAGCCGGGCTGGTCTTGCAGCACTTGTCACAGAGAGCGAAACAACTCTGATGGAATAATTGATCGGTTGCTTGACTAAGGATCAGAGCACCTGAAACTTGGTCACCTCTGTCTGCCATAGCATACCCTGAAAGAATAAATTCTTGAAAAATAGTCTTTTCCATTTGTGGTGTTTGCTCCCTTTTCCCCAGTTATTCTCATCTCAGTCTAGTACAAAGCCTGGCAGCTCGGAGGTGTGCGTGACGGCCCCAGAGCAGCGACCGCTGGCTTCTGCAGCGATAGTTCCCTAAAGCAACCTACGGGATTGGGACGCCCGAGTTTGCGTAGGGATGGATGGGGATGAGGTTTGCCGCACTCCTCAGCAGCCTGGGAAGCTTCAGCTCCTCCTGTTTCTGTTCCACGGTTTAACTCCCGGTGCTCGGGAAAGTTCCCTGGGCTCCTGTCTGCTGAGACCGAGAGGGAAGAGCCTGCCCGGATGCGCTCACGCATTTATTTTCATTTAGTCCCTACGACAGTTTTGCAAACCGCTGTAGAAGGGGGGGGAGAAGGCGCGTTGGGTCTGTGTCTGTGCTTTTCTTGTCTGCTTGTTTTCCTTCCCACCAGATTATATGACCCCTGCCAATAGGCTGGGTACTAGTAAAACCGGAGCCACCCTAGCACAGGGTTTCCGTGCTGATGTAAATGAAGCCTGTATCTTTTTATTTCTCTGGAAAGTGCTGCTTACCCCGCGCCTGTTTCAGTGCTCAATAGCCATCTTTTATGTGAGTGCTGCTGCTCCTGCCTCGCGTTTCCCTCCTGCTGCATCGTTCAGCTGTTTTGAATTTGCTTCCAAAATGCACCAAGTGTATTTGTTTTAAATCTCCAGATGGATACTTACTGTTCCCAGTTTCTTTTAAAGCTGTATCGTTTGGGGAGAGCATCTTGCAGCCCCTAAGGAAATACTGTAGACACGGTGAAAACAAAACAAAAAAATCCCTCTCTTTGCTTCTAGGTGGGGTTCACATCTAGCAAATCAGAAATAAAATCTCAGCGCTCTGAGAATTGCAAAAAATTCTCCAGAAATAGAAAATATTTTTCTCTTGTTTTCTCCCCAATTTGTAGTGTGTGGATGCATGGCAAAAGCGTACTGAAACGGTGACATTCCCTGTCACAAAACCTGTCTTTGGAGAAATATGTGAGGCAGAACTGGGATGGGTGGAAACATCTGAGGAGGTGGGATGCTGGATGCGGTAATCCAGTGCCCAACCGAGCTACAAGTTCCTGGGGAGGTTTTTCCAGGGGTTGCTCTGGGCTGCAGCAGAGATCTGTGCAGATGTACATACACTTAGCTGTATCTTCGCTTATGTCTGTACAGCTTAATTTGCAGAGTTTGAACCCAAAGCGTGGGGGTAGCGGGATGACGGCCAAGCCCGAAGTCCTGGCAGTCGATGCTGAGCTGTGTCGGTTCAAGAAATTAAACTTTTCTTGAGGAGAGTATTTTACCAGCTGCCTCCTTTCCCGTCGTTTTCTAACCTTGGTAGTGAACCACACGCGGTTTTGCTCTCAGATCTCCCGGCTGCTTTCACTCGGTCTCTCATCTTGTATCGGTTGATGACAGATGACCACGCAGACGTAGATGTTTGTACTAGTACAAATACAAGTGAGCAAGGTGTGTTTGTGGCTGTCCATCAACCAGAGGGGCGACACGAAGGGTCTGACGTGCTCCCCGTCCCAATGCAGCCCTCCACGTCTGGCTAAAGCCCGGTGGGCTCCTGCTGCTCGTCCCTGGCTCAGCTGCCGCTTGCCAAGGTTGGGTCCGCGCTCTTCTTGCTTGCTTTTCTCATGTTATTGACAGTCTGGACCGATTATTCTCCATGTTCCCGTTGTGAATCAAAGGTACTTCTGAGCTCTTTAAAGGCAGAAGAGCATTGAAAACCAGTAAAAGTCCATCCATTCTGAGAATCACACACAAAAAACCCGCAGCCGTGCAGGTTAACCCTTGCGATTGCGGCGTTATCTAAACCTTTGCCTGAATGGAAGTGCCACGGTTTATAGAGCAGGAGGAGGAGGAGGTACGTGCTGCGCTCACGGGAGGGATGTGTTGGGAGGAACCTCAGACGGTGACAGGTCTCAGGTGCTGACTGTGCGTAGAGACACGGAAGAGAAAAAAATAACCTTTGGGGAAGATCAAATAGTGGAGTTTTTTAAGAAAAAAAAAATCGGCTTTGATTTAAAGGGTTAAAAACACAAAAAAAAGGCATAAACATAGTTTTGGAAGGTGTAAAGAATTACGGTGTGGGGCTGGGACCCGGCGGGGAGGGTTTCAAGCCAGAGCAAAGTTTTACAACCACGTTATAAACCTCGTGAAACAGGGAAGGGGTTGAGAGGAAACCTTGACCCTTTGTAAGGCTACCAGGTGCTGTTCTGGCATTAGTGTGGTCTTCCTGCGGACTTCATTAGCCAAAGGGAAAACGTCTTCATCCTCTGCAGCGCTCTCGGGGGAGTCGGGTTAATGGGAACCAGATCACGGGCAGCGCCGAGACTTTGTCAACTCTGGAGAAACAAACCGCAATTTGATTGTTCCCTCCACGAGAAGATGAGGGAGGAGATAGGGTCCAGCTGTCCAGCCATCTAGGAGACTAATTAGTCCAATTAATTAAGAAGTTGCTCCGTGTTTCCCCAGTGTCACACAGGGCTCTGAGAGAGAGAATGACAAGGGTGTAGAGAGCGAGAGGTCGTAGGGAAAGCTTAATGTCTGTTGGGGTAGATACACAGTAATTAAGTGACAATAGACAGGAACTTTGCTGCTAGGAGAGCGCTAATTAAAACCTGTAGGGTACTGTTCTCCCTCCGGGTATGCAGCATGTGCCCCTGTATCCCACTGGTATAAATGGGACCGATCCGGCAAGGAGCAATTTACTCTATTTGTACGCCAGCAAGTCTCTTGCTCAGTGGCTCTTGCACCGGTGCCGTGTAATACGCAGCGTGCGTGCCCGGGATCTCAGACAACTTCTTAGACCTCAGGAGCATCTGTGGAGAAAGGAGACGTTAGCCCCATTTCGTGGATGGGAAGACTGAGGTCTGCTGTGGGGGCAGGAGCCAGGCTCCTCCGTGGCCAGGGCTCCCTGCAGGGAAGCTCAGAACGTACCGTCCTTCCGCAAGGAGCGTTCGAGTTACCGGAGACGCGCTCAGTGAGTCTTTCTGCAGCAAGATAACTTGTACTTTTTGGTTTATGTGCATAACCGTATGTCCCCGCTCATTCTTACGGCCCAGAAAAATGCTTTCGTCTCTGAAGCGTTTGGTCAGGGGCAATGCGGCAGCCCGAGGCCGTGGCCAGCCCGACCAGCAAAGAGGAGACCCAAAGAAACCCAGCAGGATATTTGCTTTCCCGCTATCCACGTGCTAGTCATACTTTATACCGGCAGCAGGGAGATCCATCCTCGGCTGAAACCTAAGCAACAAACGTTAACGTTTCATTTTAAAAGCTAAGCCAGTCCACTTTATAATCCAGACACGGCGTCCTGAGCGAGCATTGCTGTTGGATAATCACACAGTGGTGTGGCCTTTTGCCCTCGTGCCTCGCACAACACACCCGAGGCGTGAGATTAGGCTCCAATAATAACACACCCCGTTGTGCCTTTTTGCTCAATTGATAAACCCGCTGTATTAGGAGATATTGTCATAAAACTGAATGGCACCCTGTAAACCTGAATCACTCTCTCTTGCTTGTAGCCAGGGAATTAGATGTTCTAGCTCCTGTCTTGGCTTTATTTCATGTCCGCAATATGCAAGAGACTATATAAGCTGCTGCTTTATTGTTTTTAAAACACTATGAGGAACACTGGTGCTGTATAAATACCTATTTTATATACTTTGTCTGATTCCCATCTCACTCACTGCTGCGTAACTCCGCTGACTTCCACACAGGTCAGTTTTGGTTTATATCTTCCTGGAAAAGCAGAATTTTACCCCTTGTTTTTCCGCAGAGAGCATGCAAGGGGAGATGCTGCTGCTGTGTACGTGGCTCCACATGGAGTCGAGTTTTTCTGTTGTGAATCCCGGGTTATAAATGTGCGAGAGGCGCTTTGCCAGAGCCGTGTGCCCGTGCAAGGCACACACCCCCGGTGTTGCTGCGCGCTGCTGCGGGGCACGGGTTTTAGCCCTTTCCCGGTCTTACTACTTGAGCTGCAAGTCCATAAACAGGGCAGGGAGAGCCTGGGGATGGAGAAAACGCGGTGGCTGGCGATGCGTTTGGAAGCGTTTTGCTAATAGAGATGGCAAACTAGAAATAGGCTTTTTCTCCCCCTGCAAATGCATCTGTTTCCCATCCCTCCCTCCCCGCCCTGCGAAATATTTTTATTTTGCCAAGACGCGCTTATAAAGCCGACGTCCGGCGCGGTGGGACCGCCAAAGTCCGGTGCGTTTCCATAACCGAGCGGCACCCCGGGTGCCCTCGCTCCGTAGCAGATTGATTAACAAAGCGGCGCGCCGGGGTGGCCGCCCGGGGCGGTTCGGTGGCCCGTGCGGTGCTCCCCGCAGGGCGGCACGCTGCTCGGCCGGCGCGGACGAGGGTCGGCCACTTCTCCCCGTGTCTGTCCCCTCCCCGGGCTAGGGATTAACCAGGAAGTGATACAAAAGGCACATATGCTCCTGTGTCCAGTCCTGTCTATTCATATGTGTGTTACTTAGCCTAATAAGGATTAGACTTAATGAATTGGAAGGAGTTAACAATATAAAGAGGCAATAGAAAAAGGCCTAAGTAGTCGTAATTCCATTTCATGTAGCTTTGGTGTTGCTTTGCTTTCAGCGAATAGGTGTAATCCTCTTTGAAATCAAAGGTGGTACAAAGTATGAATTTAAATTTGACATTTACAGCTCCTGTAAGATTTAGTATTCCAGAAAGGTTTGCTCTTCAAAAAAAAAAAAAAAAAAAAAAAAAAAACCACCACACCATCTGCTCTCCGGGACCGTCCCTCCAGCTCCGGCACAAAAGTTTCACGGCAGCGGGGCTTTGCCGGCAGGAGAGGTGCCGAGGCCTGGGGACGGATGGGCGGCATCTGGGAGTCGCACCTCTACCCTTCGCCTTTGAGGATCCCGCGCACGCTGGGTTGATTTGTTTTAACCGGATTAGTTTGCAAACCGGTGCGTGTCGTGGATTACCGGGGAGCTGCGGTTTGAGCCTGCGGGCTCTCTCGCTCCGATAAACATTGCCCACGCTGCGCTTAGGAGAAGAGGGCTCGGCCGCTCCTTGCTCCCAGCACCGTCTCCGCTGGAAGTGCCCGAGCGGCGTGGCCGGCAGGAGCCGCGATGCCCGCGGGTCACACCAGCCTTTCATCTCATCAGACGCAGCAGTCGCCTCCGGGTCTCGTTTTACCCGATGCTTGGCGCAAGTGAGGCGGGGATGCTCAGCTGCACGAGGAGAGTGGCGCAGGATTTGGCCTCCTCTTCCTCGCCTCTCCTGAAAGGGGGGTAATGAGCGTGTCTTCCTGATGAGCCGGACCCCAAAGCCTGCAGCCTGGCCAGGGACGCGGCATCCGCTAACGTTGGAGGCACCTTGGCTGCGTTTGCAACGCTTTGGCCGCTCACGCAGTGAAGTTTTTTGTAGGTCTAAAGAGGAGCCGCCAGCCCCGGGCTGTCCCGTGGCGATGTGTATCGCCAGCAATTTACTGAAGAGCGGAGACGCATGGGTGTAAAAACAACAGCCTGGCCAGAAAAAAGCCCGGGCACCCCTGGGGATGCCTTCTGCTCCTAAAATCCCCACTAGCTGGAGCTGCCTTACTTTCACCTGCGGTACGGGATGCCTGGAACGAACCCGGAGCTGTGGGCCAGGACCAGGCTGAGCCCAGGTGAATGCAGAGCACCGGCCTTTTGTCCCCCAAAACGTACAGCAGGAAACATCTCTTACAGCTTTTTTAAAAATGCATCTCCCGTTTAGACCTTCCAGTGCTTTTGCTGTATGCTGAGCTTGTAAAATACAGCGAGCTTCCCGTGCCTTTGGGAGCAGCATCCCCAGGGAAACCCAGACATGGCACTCTGGGGGCCGGCAAACGAAAAAATAAAGTGGGGGAATTCAGGGTGTTTGAACTGGGCTGGGGGTGTCGGCCTCACCGCTCCTCCTGGTCCCCCCGTATGGCGTACGTCAAAGCTGTCCCCAAAGATTTTTTTATTTTTTTTTCCTTGCTCCTGAAAGCAGACAGGCTCTGCGCGGAGGTGTCATTTGCTGCCTGTCCCTTATGTCATTGATTTTTAAGTCGTTAATTAACGCTAGGTGTCAGCCTGGAAGATGAATTCTGGCCCTACTCTCCCTTCTCTTTTGTTTTTTGGATTGTAA
The DNA here is from genome assembly GCA_013400195.1 of Aramus guarauna. Taxonomy (NCBI): domain Eukaryota; kingdom Metazoa; phylum Chordata; class Aves; order Gruiformes; family Aramidae; genus Aramus; species Aramus guarauna. The sequence continues at coordinate 868,580 of VXBL01008294.1, forward strand.
ATGTTATAGATCTCCCATGATGGAGGGATGAGGGGTCAAAGGACACGAGAGCATCTCTGCATATGTGCACAGAGTCCTCCCGAACTGCCCATCTGGATCACTCAATAGATGGGGACGGGTGGGGGGGGGGGACATCCCTTTTGTTGCCTGTGTCACTTCAGATAGAGACGTATCAGCTTTGGATGGATAGCGTGGCTGCGCGCGCATGCGCACGTCGGGTGTAGGGGAATGCTCTCCCTGCGTGGCTGTGCCAAATTTTACCATCTCTGGTGTTTCACCGGTCTCGGAGAGATGCGGAAGGGACCGTCCGTGCCGAAGGAGGGGTTTGCTCCCCGCCGTGCCGTTCGTGCTCTGCGGCAGACTGGCGGCACAACCCCGGGGAGGAGGACGGAGCAGATTTTGTGCCACAGACGTGTTTGGAGCTCTTTGCAGTTGTCAGTAGCCGTACTCTGGCCATGCTTAGTAACCACTTGAAATCGAAGCTGCCGGTGGGGTTTTCCAGGCCGGAGCGAGAGGGGATCGGTTTTCCCTTCTTAGTACAGCTGAGTGGAAAAACCCCACCGTGTCCCCCGGGGCGAGGTGCAGCTGGGCTGCCAGGGGAGGACGGCGGTGGTGGTCCCTTGGAGAGGCTCCGCAAACAGGGAGGATGCTGCCGAGGGTCCGCGTGCTCCCCTGTGCCATCGGCCTCGCGGTTCGTGAGCTGACGTGCTCTGGGCCACCTTGACTCGGCGTCACATCCTTACGCTCCGCGAGGAACGGCGGTGCTCTGCGCAGCGGCGTCCTTGGTGTTCAGTTGTCAGTGTTCAGTTACCGTGAGCCTGGAGGAAGGACATCCTGCAGGTCCGTGTCCGGAGGGTCCCTCGGCAGGGACATGTGATGGCCCCAGCTCCGCCACCCCGGCACGTCCTCGCCCCCCGTGCCGGGGTTTGCTCTCCACGTGCCGCAGCAGCGTCACCGCGTCAGGCAGCGGCGTGCGGGGAGGGGACGGCAAAGCCGCACCGGCTCAGCAAACGGCGTTCCGGGTGGGGAGGTACCGGCTCAGAAAACAGCAAAAGGCAAACTGCAAAAAGCTCTGGGGGAGGAGGAGAGCAGAGCACTTCAGCAGTCTTTTATTAGCGGCATTAACACTTACCAATATAAATGAATGAGGCGTGACAGGAGAGGGTTGGCTAAGGCAGATGAAGAAATAGGACCTCGCACGTCTGCAGGGCGGTGGGGTGGCTGGTGCTTCGGGGATGCGCTCTCCTAAAAACGGGTCGCAGGAGCCTCACCGGTGCGGCTGGGCTGGTGCAGGTCCAGCCTTCGCCGTGTTGCCTGTTGCAACGGTCAGCACCGCTGCCTCGGCGTGGGACGAGAGCTTCACGTTACATCGCAGCCGAACTCTGACAAAAAATAGTTTAGGCTGAGAGTGGACACAATATCGGTTTCAAACCGTACGTTGCTATGATCTACAGTAAGTGGAAATTCTCAGTATCACATCCATCGTCCTCTTTTTTCTAATCCTTCTTAATTTGTGGCGCATCCTTGTTCTCAGCAGACGCACGCTGCTCGAGACAGCCCCGAGGAAGCGGGTTGGTTTGTGTTTTCCTACTTCAGTGGAAGGAAACAGAAACGGAGAGGAGGCAATGCCACTTGAAAGGCAAACTTTAAACACACTGATCCCGTGTGCGCTGTACATAGCCTCTGGACAGGATACTGAGGATAAGAATAGAAAAGCATCCAGTCTGTGCAACAAGAACTGTGTCTTGGGCAGAAGGGCATTTAAAGGGATTAAGGAAACAGGTACTGCAGGACTTGCTGATTAGCGAAATCTGATCCATTCCCAAAGCCCCCAAAATGAAGTGTTTTTCAAAAGTCTCTTTGCAGACCCCTAAGGGTAAACGTAATCTTTACTGGGGATTGTCAGTGGTGTTCCCTCTCCCTCCTCCCCCCCAAAAAGGGGGGGAAAAGAGAAAGAAAAGGTGAGAGGTGTTTGCGAGAGCTGCCGGCAGAGACTTCATCCCAGCGCCCCTCCAACTCAGTGCCTTGATTTCATCAGGGGTTTCACGCTCATCCCATTTCACACTCTTCCTCCTCCCCGTCTCCTCCAGCCAAGGAGAGGTTGCACGCTCGAGTTCCCTGCCTGCTGCCTTCCTCCTCTGGCTCTCAGGAAAATCTCTCCCCTTGGAAGTAACACAAACAGGAGGGATGAGTGGGAGCAGGTTTGGGATGTTTCACTTACTAGAGACTGTTGATCAACTGATTGCTGCTGCTGCTGTCAAAAAAAAAACAAAAAACAAAACCAAAAAAACCTCTGGGAGCATAAATTGCAAATGAGCTTTGGAGAAGGTGATGCTAAATTTTCCCACGCATGGATGTAAAGCAGGCTGAGCTTGTTTTCCACCGCGGAAGCTGATCCAGCTATACACACTGTTAATGCACTGTCCCCTCACCGTACTGTCAGTCAACGGGCAGGTCACACGCAAAGTGTTTTTGCACACGGGGGTTAAGAGCGGGCCTCGGACCCGCTGGCTTCAGGTCACTCCGGCACCGCAGGCTGAAGGTTGATGTTATCAATGGTGGGATTTTGGGGTAAGCTTTTATTAAGTGGGAGAATATCATCTTTTGTTGTCGAAAGGGGCTTTGTGGCAGAGATTTGGGTTGTGTGATTAACCATTACCTGCGGGTTTTGGTCCTTTTTCCTCTTCCCTGGCCGACACAACGAGCAGAGACCTCAGGTTGTGGAAAGTCCTGTTTCAAGCGGCCAGCTCTTGGCTTCGTCCATCCTCTGCTGTTTGGAAAGCTTGGAGTTTTTCTGGGGTTCTGCTCATTTTTTTTCTTATCCTGCTTCAGTTTTCCTCCTGAGAATTTCCCATTTTCTGCATATTTCCTACTTCTCCATATATGTATGTGTATCCATGTGAAACAACACAGATGCGCTGAAAATATATAGAAAGTTCTTCAATCACCGTCATTATAAACTTGAGGTATGGCCCACGTTAGTTCAGAAAGCTCACTCGGGGCTTGCAGGAGGCTCTTGGGATAATGTCTGAAATTTGGGAGCAGGGGCTCCAGGTCATATTCAGGCAGGACTTGAGGATTCAGGCATAACAAAAATCCACATCCAAAGCAAACGCTTGACCAAGAAGCTCCTGGGTTGCCTCCGGCTTTGATTCATGCCAGGAAACCACAAATCTGGCCAAACTTCTCAGTCCTACAGTCTTACGCGTGTGCTCGTGTCCTGAGAGCAGAGGGATCTCCCTCTACAGCTAAAGTTCTCCCCTGTGCATAAATCTCTGCAAAATCGGGTCTCCGCTGTCTCCCCAAATGCCTTTGGGGACACACTGATGTGAGCCGCGGGGTGACCCCAGGTACGGTAAGTCCTGTCCTGCTGCGAGCATCCCTGGCTCGAGGTTTGCTCTTCTGCTCGCTCCCACGGCGAGGTGCCGAACCGAGAGAGGATCTTTTGTAACGACAACGAACAGAAAGCAGCAAGGTCCGCGTTACTCTAAATCAAGCGCTAGCACACGGCGAGGCACTGTTTTCAATAGGACACTGGCTCTTGAAAATTTACAGTATGCTTGGTTAAGGCAAGTAATTTTATTCTGTAAGCAGCCCTGTACTGCGGGGTTATTGCGGTGCTGCCAACACCGGCTGTAAATATCTCTGGACAACAAAACTATTCATTAAAGAAACGTACCTTCAGACACGTAGCCTTAAGTTTGCTGACACTTAAACACCCCTCTGTAACGCTGCTTGTTACGGAGCTCGGCTGCAGCCCCCTCCCCTCCCTCCTCTTTGCGATGCCCGTGGCAGGACAGTACCTGTCACCCTCCTGCCGTCTTCCAGCCCGCGACACGGGGACTCGTCCTCATTTCTCAGCCCAGATCTTTCCTTCGAGTCTTGGCGGTTTTCACCGTTCAGAACAAGCTATTGTTGAAGTGACATCTTAATGCCACTTATCTGATGGATCTATTACCCGTCTCCCTACATCGGGAGGAGGAAGAGAGAGACTCCTTTAATGGCTGGAATTGGAGAAATACAGCTTAAGAAAACCTCTAACAACTTACTTCAGAAGTTAGCAAGTTGCAGGTGTTTTGCTTTAGTAGATGGGTTTATTCCAGCAGAGAGGTCCTTACGGCCCTCGGACCCACGGAGGATCAGCGACATGGAGTCGCGTTCCACGGGTGCGAGCAGGGGGTGAGACCGCCCTGCTTTTTAGTGAGCACCAAATTCCCGTCCTAAGGAAATTTGCCCGTTTGTCTCTTCAGGCCTAGAATGGGGCAGAAGATGTGGGGAGTGTTTTTAACGTGCTGCAGAACAAGTAGCTCTTCCCACGGGGAGGCTCGTTCAGCACCTTCTACCAGTTCCAGAGTAAACGAAATTGTATAAATAATAATTAACAATAGCAAATCTAAAGATTTAGGAGAGACGCGCAGGAACAACACTTAATGGATGGACAGGGCATCTTTCACGGAATGTGTTAACGAGGCAAAAATTGATTGCAGAGCGGTGTTCGGGATAGATGCGCTTTCCCTGCGTAAATACCTTTTCCAATTTTTATCATGGTTTGGAAACAACTTCTCGCCCTTTTGCGTTGCGGCTCTTACAAACAAGTGTTCTGTTTAAAAAAGACGTGTTAAACCGTGTTAAGTAAATGTAAGCAAATAACCCATGTGCCGTAGTGGAGATCCTTTCTGCGGGTGGATTGAAGCTGGTTTGCATACTGATTTGTGGCTCTGCCTTTGCTGCTCCTGGCACCTGATCTTTCTTGCAAACGACGCTATTTTGCCTCAAGGGTTCTCTACCGATTAAGTAATAAATAAATAAGGCTCAAATGAACCTAGCCTTGCCTAAAATAATTTTGGAGGTTAAAAAAGAGAAAGATGGAGGGTGTTGCTATTGATCTGAGCTATTAAAACATCACAGCTACTTTTCTGCATTAAATGGCGATAGGTTTGGGTGGTGAATATGGAGAGAAAGAGTGAAAAATAACGACCGTGCATGAAATTAAAGGGTTTATTTTCTAGCGGGGATTGGTTTGGTTTGGGTTTTTTTCTTGACTATTCCTTACTATCATCCCCAGCCCACGTGCTTGCAGAAACGTAGCACAAGTTGATTCCCTCTAATAAATGTTGCTTTTTCAATCGGGCTCGCAGAAGTTTATTTTTGGAAGCCCAGAAAGGAATCCACCCCTAAATCCCTCTCTTCTTAAACTCTCAGATTGCAAGGTCTGGCAGGCCAAGCGCACAGGTTCGCCTGGAGCGTTAAACCTGACACCCTCTTACCTAATGGCCTGCAGATGGTCCCCGCCGTAGCCCTTGCAGATAAGCCGCCGGGGCTGGTGCTGCTTTTCCTCCGGCCCTGCACCTTGGCGTAGCTCGCCCACGGCCGAGAGTAACGGCCGCCGTCCCCGGACAAGTGCGCTGAGCCGCCACGAGCCTCTGCAGCTCATCCGGAGAGGTGCCTGTCCCGCCCGGGGGGTGCTTGGGGACCGGGTGGCATTTGGGACGATGCTTTTTTTGATGTATCTCCCCTAAGATGCGGTAGGCGTTGCTTTATCCAGCTCGCGTGCGAGGGAGCTCAGGCGCGGAGCGGCAAAATGGTTTTTTTCCCCCTGAGGTTTTGCGGTGGATCGGCGGCGGCAGCTCCTTCGCCATCCTCCCCGTGCCCCCCGTGCCCCCCGGCCTCCCTGTCCTCGCGGTGCCCGGCTGTGTGCGTGGCGGGGAAGGCTCGTGCTACAGAAGTAACTCCAACGCGCTGGCAACGTTGGCTGTGGGCTGCGTTTGGAAAATAAAAGGGAACAAAACTCTACAATGTTTTATAGCTACTGCCGTAGCAGTGCCAAACCCTACTGTACTGTACCGCAGGGCTTGGCTTGGTATGAAGGGTAAGCCAAGGGCAGGCAAAAAAAAAAGAAAAAGAAGAAGAAAAAAAAAAATCCTTGTTTTTTAATATTATTAAACTTCAAGTATTCCAAGTTGCTACAAATAATAAAGAGTAAATTTAAAAGGGACTGTGAAAAATGGGGCAATGAACATCTGTGCTGTGTTGATTTATCCGGTAAAAATAAGCAGAGGAGCGAAAGCAGGAGTAATTTCTCAGTGGCGTTCGGTTGTTGCGGGGAGCGCGTTCGCTGCATGGCAAAGAGCAGCGTGGTGCTGGGGTGAGAGGCGAGAAACCCCAGCCTGCGCCGCCGGAGCCTCTGATGTTAATCTTTGTGATGGGGAGGGAAATATTGACAGCAGGATGGTGCTCTCTGGCTTGAATGACAGGCCATATGTTTGTAAAATAGACTGAAGTACCAGACAGAAAAGGCACGGGCAAGTGGAGAGAGAGAGACGTATTTTCTCTTTACATGTAAAACTTCCAAGGCTTGGCAGGAGCCCAGCAACAATTAATCAGCAGGAGCCTTTTGGAAAGCCTCTTCCTAGGAAATAAGGGTACAGAAAAATCCTTTAAATTAAACATAATTTAAAACAAAGTAGTGTGTCAATAGCGGGGGGAAAAAAATGGGGAGAACGGACTTACAGTAAATACAAATTAGTTGGTATAAATCCGTCAGGCCTGATCCCGGTCTAGCACCCATCTGGGCAGCCGCATCCCTTGGCCTGAGATTTGCACAGGGGTGTGAGCAGGATGGGGGGGTCCGGGGTGCCCTGAAAGGCTGCGGTGCAGAGGGGACCCCCTCCATATCCCTGGGACCTTCCATCCCTGGGGTCCCCCCCCCATCCCTGGGACCTTCCATCCCTGGGGTCCTCCCCCATCCCTGGGCTCCCCCCCAT
>VXBL01008294.1:875358-888196 GCA_013400195.1 Aramus guarauna
TCCGTAAATATTAATTGATATTTAATAAGGTAGGCAAACACAAGGGAAAGTATTGTTTTGGCCAACTCCTACACAGCGATCCCAGCGAAGCGTGAAAGAGTTTGTGTAACTTTCCTCGGGGGTTAAGAGCGGGTCACCGAAGGTCCTTTTTCCTGGCCGGTGTCCCAGCTTTTTAAGCTCTGAGGGAACGTAGGAGGCTCCTGGGAATGGAACCCAAATACCTGCAGTCTGCGGGGTGAAACCACTCGGCTGCACCCAGCCACGTGCAGAGCCCGGGGCACGGGCATCGCTCGCTGCCCCGCACCCAGCCCCGGCCGGGGCTTTCCGGGGGGATTAGGCTGGAAAGGATGGGGGGGGGGGGGGTGACTGTTTAGTCAGATGGGAAGTCTGATGAGATAATCACGGCTGTTAATTGATACGCTTTCCCACATAACTTGACAGTTCAAACAGGTGGTGAATAGCCCCTGCGCTAATTCGCATCGGGCTGTCGTCCCGTGCCCGGGCTCCGACTCGTGCAGATAAAATGACGGAGAAATAGGTGGATGTGGAAAAAGCAAAAGCTTTGCGCTGCCCCCCGGCCCTCGATTCCCACCAGCCCTACTCTATAATACAAGCCCCTTACAGGGCTGCTTTACCTAATCCCTACGACCAAAGGGTGGAGCAAAATTCAAGGGAATGCATTTCCCCTGTTGATTTTTGATGACTTACTGGGATTTTGCTGCCGGCTCCAGAAAAAGAATCATAAAAATATTTTTTTAGTTTTATTCCTCATTCTCCTATCATGCATGGGCTGATTCATGGATTTGCACTGAGACTTAGAGGAAAAATCAATGTCAGATAGAATGGAGGCTGATATTATAAAATTAAGATCTAAGATTTTCGGGCCGTGGAGGTACACTCGGAGTCAATCTGTTACGGAGGCACAGACCTGAATTTGGGGGGGTGGGGGTTCAGATACGAGCCCTTTTCTCGCCAACTCCTCTCCCTGCAATGTGCGAATGCTTCCGACCCCGCTCCGGGCCAAAATCCGGCTGCTCCTTGCTGCTGGCGAGGTCGCGCTTCCGAAACCGCCGGTCCCCGGGATGTTTCATGCCTCTTCCACGCGGGACAACAGCCGGTTCTTTAGCGAGACCGCTGATCGGAACCCGCAGCTGGAACGCAGGGGTTCTGGGTTTGCAAGAAATTTCATTTTTAAGTAAACGGGTGCAACATCTCTCCTGATTGCTTACGATTTCAGCCTATTCCTGTGACTTTTCATTTGGGGGTGGGGGGGGGGATGGTTTGTTGGTGAGCCCCCTGAAACCCCCTTTCAGAGTCGTTCCTCGAGCAGCAGCCAGGACCCGTCGCTGCATCGTGCAGAGCAATTGGAGCGAAGGGGAAATTAGATCAGTTGGAAAACACGGCAGTTTCTGAGCACGGAAGAAAAGTTGGAGATTTTACAGACTTTGGGGTGAAGTTATTTTTTGTCTTGGTTTGCCTTTCCTTTTTCTTTTCTATTTTTTTTTTTTTTAGGGAGGAGGGGGAGGACCGTCCTCATCATTTAACCAGATGCATTTCTCAAGTGACGAGCATCGCTCCAAGTTGCTCCTCGTTTGGAAAGCGCTTGGCATCCAAAGGCAAACCCTTACTGTAAGCCAAACATCCCTGCCGGTATTCAAACGGCAGACGAGGACAGCTTCACAATAGTTGCCTGTCTGTATCGAGTTCGCTAGTTTTAATTACAACACCCCACAGTGGAAATTTCACAAAACATTTTATCCGTGCGTAAAATTTAATTAAACAAACAGGCCCCTCAAGAAAGCGTTGCGTTTGTCACAGCAGAATCTGCGGCGGAGCGGGGTATTTCCTGCTCTTACACACGGGTTATGTCTCGGGATTGACCGGGGTTACCTTTGATGCAATGCAGATGGAAAATCAAAACGTAGGGATTAATCCCTCTCTTGCCAGATTATGCAGAAGCGTGAGCAGGTGGCGGGGGAGGCCGAGCCCTTTCCATTCCTCATCACGTCGCAGCGCTGGCGTCCGCGGCGCCGGCCGAGCCGCTGGCGAGTGTGTTCTGTGATATAATTGTGAGACGGAAAACAGTGAGGGAACTTCTTCCTTTATATTTCAAAGGCCACGATGGCATCTTTGTTTGATAAAGGAATTGGATTACGTCTAATCCCCGCACTCGGAGACGTTTTATTACTTAGAAAACCGCTTTCTTTAAAGTGTCTTCGCCGCCGCGAGCAGGGTGTAAAATATCACTGGCGGGAAAGCCGAGGCCGAGTTTTCCAGGGAAGAACAGGAACCCTCGGTCCCTTTCTTTGGGGACTGTGTTCAGATTTAAGGCGTTTTTGTATTAAGCCTCAATTCTAAAAGTAGAAGCCGGGCTCTGCCTTTTGACGAGCATCTGATTAAGAGCCCAAAGCTGGAGCCACCCAGCTTGTTAGCCAGGTGCTTAAACCAGTTTACGCTCGGATTCAGGATATTGTGTAGGAATTTAGATTCTTTCATAATGAATAATACACGCATGAAATGTGAGCTCTGTAAATTTAGGGAAACGAGCTGTCAAGCTGCCCGAGGAGCACAAACGAAGAGGCGAGCGCCATGAGCACAACACAGCGCGCATTGTCTCGGGAACTTCCTTTGGCACCGGCGGTGGGACACACTTCGCAGATCAAAATAAAAGCTCAAAGGGGAGAGGAATGACGTGGCCGGAGAGCGTTCAGTGGTTTAGATCATTTGTAACGCCGCGGTGGGCCCGTGAGCTGGGAGCTGAACGCTCCCGGACCTCGGGAGGCTCGCGTGGGTTTTTTGGAGGAACGCGGGTCACGCAGCACCGAGTTCCCCCAAAACGCTCTCGGCAAACTTGCTCGGAGCTGCAGCTGAGCTGTCTTTTTAGTCCCTGCGCTTTCATATTCTCCATATCCTCGCGGCAGAAATGCTTCCGAGCGCTGTCTCATTTCAGCAGTCAAAGCTCCCGAGCAAAAAATACCCGTGCCGACTTGCGTTACTCGTGCAGATCGGCCGTCCGGGGAGGAGAAGCCTCCCTCACCCCCGCGAGCTCCGGCCTCTTAAACCCCCGTCATCCCCTCCCTGGAGCCAGGCTGCTGAAACCAAACCCCCCTGACCCCGGGCAGGACCCGCCACCCCCCGAGACCTGGGCAAGGTTCAGCGGGCGCCCAGCCAGGCTCGGGGCTGGGAGAAACTCTCTGGTTTCATCGAGGGCTGGCGCTCGGTTTTGAAGCTTTTTGGTTTTTTTTTTTTTGGTTTGGTTTGTTTGGCCAGAAAGATGAGTGGTGTAAAGCATGGAAAAGGAAAGGTCCGGTGGGAAAAAGCTGCTCCGTGCTAGGGCTGTGCCCGGATCCGTGCCCTGCTCTGCTCGTGCCCGGATCTGCCCGAACGCTCTCCGTGGCTCCAGAGAGCTGGATCAAGACCTCCTCATCTCTGCTCTTCCCTTTCCTCATCATTAGCATCAGTCCGGTGCTGCTAATCTCCAGATTTTAGAATTGCTCTGGGGTCCGTCCCCCCTTAAATTCCCTTTAAACATCAGTTTTCTGGCCAAATTGCAAGTGCCGCTCTGAGCGCGAGACGTGATTGCTGTCTGCCGGTTTTCGGCGGGGTTTGGAGGGCAGGGGGGATTCTCGCTGCTTTGGGAAAAACGTCAGCTTTCTCCTGGGAGACAAAATTATAATCAGAATTCCACCGGAGGGATCTGTTTTGGGCTGGGACGAGGGTGTGTGTACACGCGTCCGTGTACTGTGCCGACACCTCCTGTGTTGGAAATCCTGCTGCTTTTTTCTCTGCTACTCGTAAAATCTTACCTGAAAGGTTGTGGGAAAATGTTTTTCTAAAACGCGTCTGCAAAGAAATAAATTGTTTCCCTAAAATGCTGAAGTTTAGAACTTCAGAAGAACACCGTGGTTTAGGAAACAGGAACGTCAGGGGATTTTTGTTGTAAAAAGGACTTGGGGAAGTGCTGGACGTGGCGATGTTTCTGCCCGGCTCCGAGCCCAGCGCCATGCCTGGAGGAGGCACGTTGGTTGTTTGTGTAAAACACCAACTCGTTTCTCTAGTGGCATCGAGCTAATTTAGCTCTTCGTCCATGCAGCTGGTTCCCACGGGTGCTGCGCCGGCGAAACCCTGTCCTCGAAGGTGGCCGGAGCTGGGGCGAGCACCGCGGTCAGGGTGACACCGCCGTGCCGGGGACTCGGCTCCGGCTCTGCTCGGCCACGAGCTCCCGTGTCCCTCGCTGCGGCTCAGAGCATCGCGGCGGCCGTTCCCGTGCGAGGGTTCTGGGTCCTGTTTAGAGGGGCGCGACTGGATCACAGCGGGCAGGCTGCAGCCTTAGCTTTAGCTCAGTTAAGCTCAGCTCTAGAAAGCAGCGGTGGGGGATGCACAGGCATTCCGTGTGCGTCACGCAGGGAGGCTCCGGGGTGGGAAGGCGCGTGTCCCTGGCTCCTGGGGAAGCCGAATGTCTTTTTCTCTAGGGGAGTCACAAAGCCAGGGCCGCGGGTAGATATTGAAGAGAGCACCCGTTTCGTTTCATCAACTCCATCTTAACTTTGTGTTTGCCTGGGGAACGTCGGGTGCCGTGAGCTCCTCCGGCGCGCGGTGGGGTTGGCAGGGAGGGAGCGTCGCAGAGCACCGCGCGGCCGGAGCATCCCTCGCCCCGAGGTGGGCGCAGAGGCGATTTGCAGAGGGAACCCACCTTTCCAGCCCTTGGACCCAAAAGCTTTTCTTCTGCTTTCCCGAGCTTGCTGCCTGCCCGCGTGGGAGATGCACAGCCTTGTCCTGACTGAGCAGTGGCCAAAAGCAGAGAAGCATTTTATTCCAGAGGCTGGTATTTCACTATACAAGCGCTTTTGAAATAAGGAAAAATGGGTGGAAATTGCAGCGGGCTTAGCAGACAAAATTGAGCAGTTGACTGTGGCAAGGCACACAGTACTTAAATGCAAGAGCTGATCTAATCGTTGTTCTCGAGGAAGCTTTTTGCTGCATTTTAGCACACAAAGCTTTTCGTTTTCTCTTTTGTGGCTTGAGCTGCTATTTAAGAAAGCAAAAATCAATAAGCCTTTCCAGCTTTCAATCTTTTGCCCCAAAAGGTGTTTTTTTGGGTAGTGTTTTGTCATTCATAAGCTGTGGCGACAAATCCTTGACATCATTCGTGGATAATATCGATCAGCTCTTCCGTTGCGCCAAAGGACAAATAGAAATCATTTATCTGTCTGGACTCCAAAACAGCAAAAGACAAAGGGCTCTGCCAGCCACCCATGACAATCAGCAGCTGAAGGTATTAGCAGGGGGTCAAGTTCAGAGGTCAGCGGTCAAACAGGTTGTCATCAGTTTCTCACAGCTATCAGAGTGGAAAAACCCAGCCGGGTCTTATTAGCCAAATCCGGGGAGGCTGGCGGCGGTGGGTGCTGGGTGGCTCGGGACGCAGCCGTGAGGGGGGACGGGTTTGCTGTTGTTACTTGGTTTTGTTCAACCTTCCGCTCCTGTTTTGGGGACAGCTTCTTCTTGGGCAAAGGGAGCTAAACCTGCTGCTTCACATGCGTCTTCCCTGAAAATCTCTGCGTAAGCTTTGAGATTTCTGAGCCAGGTGCTGCACCACAACTGTATTGCATCGGGCGTCCCTACCACGTTGAGGGACAGGGTCAGTTCTGCCTACGCGGCCTTGTTCGCCGCCGTCAGTGCCACCTAATTAGAATTAACAAACGTTTCCATCAAGTTAAAACGTGGTGCTGTATGAGCTCAGTCCCCAGGGGAAGAGCTTCCCTGGTCGTATCTCCCAGAGCTACGAGCAAGCCCCTGCCCGCGCTGTGCCTCTGCCGCACGTGCAAATTCGTCCAGCCCCGGTGCCGACACTGAGCCCCAAGTTTACAAGATCTATAAGGAGATCTTTTTCTATAAGGAAAAGCAGCTAAAGAAAACTGGCTGCCGCTTTGCATTTATCCGTAATTAAGAGACACCCACATGGTCCTCCTTTCTCCAACCCTGTGAAAACCGTGGAGTGCTCTGGGTTTTATGGGAACCCCTCGATCCATCGCTCGGGCAGGACAGCACGGCTGCTGGAGGCTCCAACCAGAGCTGCTCGTCTGATCCACCCCTTGGCTCGCCCGAAACCTGGACCCCCAGGGTTTCCATCAGTCAGCGGGCCCCTCGGCTAAAATTACCGAAGCAAGGGGAAGAGGCCACGCGCAGTAAACGAGGGCAGATGAAGTATCAGCGCGATCACCGTCTCCGAGAGCTCCCGCGCGCTGCCGGGGCACGGTCAGGCTGTACGTACGCCAGGGATGCCGGTCCGGCACGCAGCCCTGAGCATCACAGCTCTCCGTGGCGTCAGGCGAGGGGCTGCAAAGGGTTTTACGCGTGCGTCCGTACACCTGACCTCAAAAGCAGACGTAGCGAAGGATTGCGTTAATATTTCTTGTTGGTATCCGCTCTTCAATGGCGGCTCCTCTTTTTCCATGCTCTGAACGCTTTCAGGGGCTCTCTCCCCCTCTCCCATCTCCATCTCACCGCAGTTATTCTCAACGTTTTTATTTTAAGGGGGCTGGCAAACAGAGATTCATCTTGTATTTAACCACGAGCGCCTCGGCGGAGTTCCACTCGGAGATCACGCTCACGCAGTATTGACAACTGGTCCAGGCAGCCTGGAGAGAAACACGCTGTACACACACTTGGAGGTGCGTTTTATTTAAACTGTGACAAGTTTTCTTCCATTCATCAGCAACTAGTCGAGGCAACGGAGACTTTCTTATGAGAAATGGGCATCTTCTACCGCCGTAACAAGGCGCTCTTTGCATTTTCGATAGATAGCTGGGGAAGTACTTGTGCAAACATAAACTCCCACCGGATAAATAAGCCGAGTCCGCAGTGCTGGGAGCCGGTGTCGCTCCTTCACACTACAAAGTCGATGTGGTAAATGTAGCGCTTTGCTTAAATTTCTTCTCGCAGATAGAAATTCTCCCTTTTATTTTATTTTATTCTCCCAAGGACACTGTCAAGGTCACCGCGAATCCTGATGCTCCAAAGAGTGTATCAGGGATACAAACCCATTTCACCAGGCTATTGTTGTATGTATCCTCCTGTGCATCCAACTTCATTTCCACTTCAATTTTATCAACCTTCCGCTGGAGACTCAAGGAGATAGGAAACAAGTACTGACACGAATTAGCCCGGAGATTGACTGATATAGCTCAGCCCCAGGAATCCTGGGTAAAACCTTCTCTGGGCTCTTTCTCTCCTGCTCTCTCTCTCCCTGCTTTTTTTTTTTCTTTTTTCCTTTTAGTGTTGTGTCCCCCCCCCTTTTTTTTTTATCCACTACAACCGTCTTTGTCAGTCACCTGTCAGAGATGTCACCGGTCCCGTCCGGGATGACAGACAGGGCGGGAAGGCTTCTGATGGGGTAATTTGCCAGAAATACCCGATGTGGGGAATTAAAGATGGCAGCGGGTGGCAAAGGCTCCAGGGAGGAGATCCCTTTAGGCAGCCGCGGGGGAAAACCAACTTTCTCTTCTCAAAACTTCTGTGAACCCCAAAGGCGCTCACCCCTTTGCTTTGGGAGGGCTCCGCTGTTATCCGTCGATGCTCTGGGCACCTCGCGGTGTGCGCAGGGTCGGCTGGGCTGACACCCCGACCTCCTCCTCCTCCTCCTCCTCCTCCTCTCCGCCTGCCCCGTGCTTGCAGCCTGTCCCCCGCCTCGCCACGGGGCTTGGGGTGCCGGGAAGCTCCCCGGATGAGTCAGGGCAGCAGCAGATGCTCCCGGTGATGCTCCCCCGATGCGGTAATCGGGCTGCTCGGCGTTTCCTCCCGTCCACAGCACAAACGGGCTGTAGAGCAGCAGAGGGTCGCCCGACGCTGGTGCTGTTTACGGGTTTTCGTTGTGCTCCGCAGCTCGACAGCCAGCGTCCCGGCGCAGGCAGGGGTTATGTCGTACCGTCCCATCGGCACCCCGAGCGGGGAGCGCCTGGCTGGAGCGCGGCGCGGGGAGAGGACGGGGGTCCCGCGCGGGGTGGGACGGGGACGCCCGGGCAGCGTTGGGGCTCTGCTGCCTGCCCGCCCGGCAGACTTCAGCCCCTCTTCTTCCTCGGAGCAGAGCGGTAGGAAAGTTATGCCCTTTGGGTGCAAAAAAGGCTCCTCGAGGAAAAGAGAAAGGAGAGAGAGAGAGAAAGAGAATGAAAATGATTTTAATTTTTTTTTTGGCGTAGAATGAAGCTGATATTGAAAGTGAGTAAATTTTAATGAAACGGTGCAAAAATGACATCATTTACTCAGAAATCATTAATTTGTCAGCATTAATATTTCAGCTACAACATTGCCTGTCATTCTGTGCCAGCAATGACTGATAAATCTATAAAAGTGTGCTGCTAATTTACTGAATATTTATGTGCAGTGTCATTTGCAGAGTAGGATTTGAATTTATTTCACTCAGTATTCAGCTGGAGAACATTTCTAGCAAACCTAAAATGAGCAGCACCAGGCTCTGCAAAGTAAAGCTGGCAAAACTTCTTAAATAACATTTTAAAGGGAGAGGAGCGCTGGCAGGAGGCTGCGGCATTTCATTTGGACGAGGCTTTTCCAAGACGGGGTCCCAGCAAACACCGCGCGGGTGGCTTGGGACGGGGCACGGCAGCTGCCAGCCCCGGGGCCGCGCTGACACGTATTTGTCACATCTAAAACATTTTTCATCTCCAGACCTCCTCAGAGGTGTCAGCTTATCCGTTCCACCTCCCCGGGGAGGGGACACACGCACACGCACACGTGTCGGGAAGGAGCCAAACGTTCCCCGAAGGGCGGTTTGGTGGGAATTTGGGTGTCAGTTTGGGAAACGGGTGGAAAGTTTGCAAAGCCGGGACGGGAAGTTTAGAGGAACGGTGGGGGGGCGAGTGGGAGACGTCGGCAAAGCCGTGCGGCTGAGGTGGGTCGGGGCTGGGGTGGGTCGAGCGCGCCGTGGCAGCTCGGGCTGCCTCTGGTCGAGGACCTGGGGCCACCTGCAGAAGATGCTTTGGATCCCCGGCACGGAGGGGCGAGCGTCTGCGGCAAGCTGGGGTTTTGTGGTAGAAAATGATTTTAATCACAGCAGAGCCTGCCTGCAGCTCCCCGGTGTCAGTGCTCTGATCCCTGCTCCGATGGCCGCTTGCCGGAGCGGGATGTGGCACAGCGCGTTTGGAGGGAGGGGAGTGCTTTGGATGGGCAGCTCGGTCACTGGAAGATGCGGTTTTGGGATGACAGAGCCCTCTCTGAAGTTCAGACTGGGTTTGGGTAGTGCTTTCAGGGAGAAAGAAGCAAAAAGTGAATTTTTTGGTGGCATGAAAATCCAGATTATCTGTGGCAATTTGAAAATGGAATTTTCTGAATGTTCCATTTTGAAATTTCAAGTTTGGACCAAACTTATCAAAGGCGTTTTCACTTTTGGCATAGATTTTTAAATTAAGTAGGCACTCTCCTTTTAGGTGGAATATAGGAGCATCGCTTTTTTGGGGGGGGCGGGAAACAGATATTTGGCAGGACGAGAGGACTTTTCCCTGTAACCGCTCAAGCCATAGAACAAAACACGCTGCTACTTTAACCTCTGAAGTTCAGATGTCAAACACTGATGGGCACGCGCAGGAGAGACGAGGGACTTCCCAGGGCACTCGGAAGGTGGCCAGAGCCACGTGCACCTTCTCCGGGTGCCGTCCCCACCACGCGTCCCTGTGGTCGAAGGTGCTCACGGCCGCTCCGCAGCGTAAGGAGCACCGAAGTGCACGTGCTGGGCTGGGTTATTTCCACATTGGCATCATCTCGGGCTCGGTCGGAACCTCCTGAACGTGGGAGCTGCACACCAAGGGCCATCCGTTAGGCTGGAGACCACAGGAACTGCTGGTAATTAACAGGCATATTAATCCACTAGAACACGATAGCCTTATTATAGTCACATTTTTCACTTTCATCAGAATAATATCATATTATATTAATATTTATTTCTCGCTAATGGGCTGTGAAATGAGCTGGGTGATGTTCGTGGGTGTCGGAGGGTGGGAGCAGTGGGGCAGGGGCAGAGGGATGCGTCCCGGAGAGCCTGTTGCCTCCCGATAGCCCCGGGATCGCTGGGGGAAGCGCTGGGAGCTCGTCCGCCCGCCCTGGCACGGTCCGTGCCCCTTCCCTCTGCTCCCTTACCCCCGGGTCGGAAACGGTGCGGTGGGTGGGAAATCGCGGTGCCACGGACGCCAGCCTGTCCTGGTGCCGGCTGTTTGCACCGCACCTTCCGCCCCTGCTCCCTTTTCCAGGCGCAGGGAGA
Source organism: Aramus guarauna (assembly GCA_013400195.1). Taxonomy (NCBI): domain Eukaryota; kingdom Metazoa; phylum Chordata; class Aves; order Gruiformes; family Aramidae; genus Aramus; species Aramus guarauna. Next base: position 885,626 of record VXBL01008294.1, read on the forward strand.
GGGAACGCGGCTCAGGATAAAGAGACCTGCTGGACCCTTCAGGTCTGACGGGTTTGGGCACGGCTGTCAACAAGATGGAGATTTACTTTAAAGAACGGGGTGGGGGGAAATCTTGCTTACACTTTGCCACTCACATCTATTACTCTGGAAAATAAGGATGGCGTGAGAGCAAGGAATAAATCCCTTCTAAAAATATATTGGGTGAGTGCATTAATTTTCCGTGGCACGTGGATGAGGATAGGAGAATGAATTTTAAGCTTGATTCATTCTCCAAAATGAATCTTAAGCCTTCTAATTGTTGAGTGTTGGCACAAAAACATATTATTTATGAAGCTGTGGCTTGGTTCTACATGGCCCCTATGCCTTTTTTCTTCTTTTAAAGCAAATCTCATTTATTTCTTCCTAAAAGATGCTCTAGAATCTAATATGAGCATTATGAATATTTAATTTTCAGAGCAGGGTTTACACAATACCAGAGCGTCTGGCGGCTCGGCCGGTCCCTGCACAACAAGCCCGGTTTGGAGCTCCAGCAGATCGTTGTCTTTCTGCTCCGCTTGGTTCATATCTACCAAAACTCATCATTTACTGTCTATCTCAGGCTGCTTCTTTCCTGTGGCATCTGTTTCTATAAAATTCACGCGTGTCGCAATAGGCAAAAGCAGCGCGGGAGGCACCGGAGAGACCCCGCAGTCGTAGAACTTTATTGGCTTTCTTAAAGGTAATATGATAATACAGTAAAAACATTTCACAGGAGAGGAAAACTCCCGGTCTTCAGCTTAATCGTTAGGAAAAAATTATTTCCTAGAGTGTTAAAGATCTAATTGGTCCAATCAAAAGGCAAATTAATTATAGCTCATTTGAAGAAATCTGCATGTGTCCTAGCTTTTGTGCAGAGGCTGCGTGTAGCAGACACGGTGTTCCCGAAGCTGGCAAAGCCGGAGGCTGGGAACGCTGTCCTCTGCGGCACAAGGTGTATTCCCTCAGAAGGGACTTAGTGCTGGCTGGGACGTGGGAGAAGGGCAATACTTTTATGATTTCTATTTTTCTATATTTTTAATTTTTTTTTAAGCTCGCAACGCTCAGATTTTCCTTGTCACTGTCTGGAATTTCGCTCTGACACCAAAGGAATGGGTTTGTGCTGTTAGACCAGACAGCTCAGCTCCCGTATCCACACCAGACCAAATCCCATTTCTTCTGGGACATTGTATTCTTTTCCAATTTATAAGATCTGCGGGGGTTTTCTGTATCGCAGCCTGACTTTTTGCAAACCACTGAAAATCTGTCCCTTTTCTCTTCTGTAAAATCACAATCCCCACGCCGCTGGATGGGTTGGGAGACAAAATTTGTAAGGAGTTCAAATCAAGGGATGCTCCGAGATGCTAAGACGGACCCTTCTGGACCCGTGCCCGCTGCCGTGGTTGCTGTAGGTTTGTCTCCTGTCCGTACCCTGCAGGGAAGGTAAAGCGTGTGCCAGCCCCGGCCACCGCTCTCTGCCCGCTCACAAACCTCAAACCTTTGTTTTATTAAAAATATATCGAACAATTTATACCAACAAGTTCCCACAAAACACCAACCTGCATCCATGCCTCGTTAGTCCCAATTTTCATAGCAGAGTAGATATTAAATGACCTGACCCCCAAATACACAACAAAAGCACTTTTCAAAGGCATTTCAGGCGTCCTGCACCCTGCCTGCACCATCGACCTGGCACCCTGCGCCCCTCGCTTGGCGCTGGTGCCGGTCCTGTGCTGATGCAAAGCAATTGCCGGGCAGCTGCTGGGCTTGAGCGTTTCCCATGAGAGGGTCTCTGTGCTCCTGCACCGTCTAAATATTTGCTGCCGCCGTATCAGGCTGCGCTTTGCACCCGCGCCACGGCCAGCTGGGCACCAACGCCTTGACGCTTGCGTGGCGGCGAGGGTTAATGCCCCCCCCCCGGGTGATAACGGGGGGCTCCCAGCATCCGTGATGCTCCCGATGATGCTCCCGGAGCCCAGCTGAGCATCTCCTCCATCTCCTCCCGCCAGGGCTTTCCCCCCGGGGGCCTCCTTTGTGCTTCCTCCTGTTCAGCCCAGCCCCAGCTAACGTGCTTTTCCTTCCAGGATATTCCCCGCATGAAGCTTACCCAGCCCAAATTGTCTCACCTTTCCCCCCTCTCCCTGATAAATGCTCCCTCTGCAGTTAATGTAACCTCCCCGAACGTCCTTCATTTGTCAAAGATCGCAGCCTTTTACGGCGGGTCATTATTTCACGAGGAATTCGAACAGAAATATTTCCAGTCCACACCAAGCGATCTATTTCGCTTCCCCACCCACCACATTAGCCTCTGAATACTCTCATTATACCATTACTAATTAGAAATTCTCTCAAATTGGCGGCTGCATTAAAAAAAAAGACAGTGTGCTGAGCATATGGCATAATATCCTATTAATGAACACTCTAAATTCAAACTCAGGTCAGCTGCTCATTTCTTGCTCATGACACCCAGGCAAGGGGGGGAAAGCAAGCTTTTTTTTTTTTTTTTTTTTTTTTTTTTTTTTTTTTTTTTTTTTTAAAAAATATTATTTTTTATTA